>AWOL01S0053166.1:795-35157 GCA_000715115.1 Nicotiana otophora
GACTCGAGATCTTGTCGACCTACTAGAGCATAGGTTCGATTTTGAGCACCACTCGAACTCGGCATTGAACCTCTACCTCTACCACGAACTGTCGACTGTTGAAAACCTTGTGCTGGAGGTCGAACTGATAAGGAAGAACCAGACACAGATCTAGTCGGCTGAGCCATACTACCACCTCCTCTGTTAGGACAATCCCGCATCATATGGCCAGGCGGTCCGCAAGTATAGCACGCATCAGAACCTCGACGGCACAGTCTAAAGTGGGTCTTGCCGCACTGATCACAACGAGGTGTTAGGGGTCTCGTCTGACTAGTATTTCTATGAAATTGTGAGCCTGATGCCCTCGAACTATGACCTGGACCAGAATAGGTAAATCGATATAACCGAGGCCTCTGAAATTATGGAGGAGCACTAGCTACAGGTGGCTCCGAACTCCTCGAAGACTGGGGCCTGATACTGCCTCTGAACTCATTAGAATACCCTGCAAATCTCGCCCTCTTATGCTGGCCCCTATCCTGCTCCCTATCTGCCCTTTGCTGGCGCTTACGATCCTCTAGGGTCTGGGCATAAGCTTGAATACGGGAAATATCCATGCCCTGAAAGAACCTCGCACCTGCGGCCATGGCCAAGCCTCCTCCTTTTCGCTTCTACGGACTCCTTCCCACTTCTGCGGGCTCGCATCTGCGGTTCCCACTCCGCAGGTGCGATTACTACAGCAGCAACAAAACTTCAACTACTTCCTCAACTTACTTCCAAGTCAGTTAACCACCCGAATTCAAACCGAGGCCCTCGAGACCTCAACCAAACATACCAACAAGTCTTATAGCCCAACACGAACTCAGTCGAATCCTAAAATCACCTCAAACAACGTCAAAAACATGAATTCCACACGGATTTAAGCCTAATGAACTTTAAAATTTTTAAATTCTACAAATCACATCCGATTGACCTCATATTTTGCACACATGTCATAAATGACACCACGAACCTACTCCAACTTCCGTAAATCCAATATGACCCCGATATCAAAAAGTCTACCCCCTGTCAAACTTTTCAAAATTTCAACTTTTGCCATTTCAAGCCTAATTCTACTCCTGACCTCTAAATTAAATTCGGACACACTCCTACGTCTAGAATCACCCAACGGAGCTAACGGAACCATCCAAATTCAGATGCGAGGTCATTTATACATAAGTCGACATCCGGTCAACTTTCAAACTTAAGCTTTCAATTCAGATACTAAGTATCTCAATTCACTCTGAATTCTCTCCGAACCCGAACCAACTAACTTGATAAGTCATAAAACAACAGTGAAGCACAAAAATGAGCAGAAAAGGGGAATAGGGCTACAACTCTCGAAACAACCGGTTGGATCATTACAACATTCTTGGGTGTACTAGTGGTCTATCGTTAGCGTATCTTTTCAGAGCATCACATTAACCCTGACAGCTTTTATAGACTACACATGTCTTCAATAAAATATTCAAATATCATAGCTACATGGTTCACTCTTGTTTTATTGAGCTTAAGTAGCCTCACTATGGCCCTTTCTTCGTTCCAAATTTCGACACAAGTCTTAAACTTAGCAACTTGAGGGACATATGTTTCATATCTCTAGTCCTCTTATATATGATCAACTATTAGGGAGGTTTAAGTTTCCATGGTATTAAGCATATAAGTGCTAAACTCTTATTCAGCCACATAGGCTTGGGATCCAGAATCCTCATGTCAATATCTTTTAGGAGTGTAACACAACTTCGTACATTTCTAGGACACTTTTAACATTCATGGTGCAAGGGTCTTCTCATTGTGAGTTCAGTTGACTCTCCTTATACTCAAAGGGTCATCTTATTACATATACTTTGATGTTCCTTTGTTTTCTCATTAGACTTATCATTGCCAAACAAGTCACATATGGGCATAAAGAACTCATCATTATATCTTTCATAACTTGTTGTCTCCCGTGAGAGACCTACACTATCATCACTACCCTCCAAGTCATGCCTTTCATATATCACGTGCCTATGTAACAAATTTTCATTTACATCTTAGGATCATATATATGGTTCCCACACTATCCACATGCACTAGTTAAGCCTATGTCTCAGTTATCATGCCAATGCCTCTTTGGAGGTGGGTAATCACTTCTAACACTTTTTCATATAAAGTATGCTACGGGTACTATATACTTATCTTATATGCCCATACCATTCATTAAACATGATACATGTGCCATCTCCTTAATATTCAGGCCTTTACCCATGGGTCATGTCATATGATAATATTCCTTGGAATATATAGAAGAATGTTTAGACTTAACCTGAAGCTCAACACATGAGTTAGAATACAATCTTATAGCCAAGCTCTATCGCACGATCTAGACAGTTGAAGAAGGGTAACATTCCTAAATGCCCAAATAGCCTCCTAATTATAAATGTGATCGACAACACACCGATCATAAGGACTCTACTAGACACGGCTCCGAAACATCTTAGGACACTTTAAAACCTCAGGCTCTAAAACCAAGTTTGTCATGCCCCGACCTCAGGGAGCGCGACCGGCGCTCAACCGAGATACCCCAGTCAAGAAAGCTTGTACGATACCTTCTTCCCGAACTTATCCATGAATAAAGAGAAGATAAATTTTGTTGATTGGATAATGAGAAGATCATGTGAACAACACTAATTCATTACCATCAGTTATGTCATTTATAAGTCTCTAAAATATTACATTACACATTCATAGTTTAAACGTAGAAGCAAGTGATACAATCACAACATCATTAATTTTGACTTTCCCATAACAAAGGTTCAACCCACACTATGTCTACGGAGCCTCTAACGGATACAAAAGAGTACAATGATTGTGTCGGCAAGAAGGCCCCGACTATACCTCAAAACACAATACATGAGAAACAAAAGATACACGACCCGGAAATAAAGTGGGGCTCACCAAGTTAGTTGGGAAAAGGGTGTATCACTGATCAATGCCACCTACTGTGGAACCAACTGCATCCATTACAGATGCAGCGCCCCCGACAAAAGGGACATTAGTACATATGGAATAGTACTATTATGTAAGACTAAACACCCTATCCATAAATTGAATAGCCATACAAGGAGAAACAAATCATAGAATGAATGGAAGCCTCAAACAATAGCAAAGCATCATTAGGATTAAGATAAGTTTTCAAGTAAATTTCAATTTTTTAGGTTGGGAGATCTGTAGTACCGATATACCACTGTGACTTTAGCACAGAGTTCGATCAAGGCTCGATCAGCTAGGCCATTTCACCCAAAGACATTCAATCACAATCACAGTCACAATCACAATCACCACCACGCGCGACATGGCATCCGATCTGGACTCGATCGGCTAGGCCGTCTCACCACAATGCCGTGTGGATCGACATCACCCTCCACTAGCAATCATCTTATTACAATTAAGGGTAATAATCTCAACACATCAATCTCATTCCATTTAAGGGGAATATTCTCAAACACAATCACCACCATGCGCGGCATGGCATCCGATCTCGACCCGATCGGCTAGGTCGTTTCACTAAAATGTCGTGTGGATCGACATCACCCTTCGCTAGCAATCATCTCATCCCAATTAAGGGGAACAATTTCAACACATCAATCTCATCCCATTTAAGGAGAATATTCTCAACACATTATTTCGGGGATATGCCCCTCAATCACTCCTACACCGGCACGTGTCGTTTCGGGGTTAGGTTATTTCGACCTACCCTTCCTCGCTGACTACCGATACTCCCAAAATGTTTATTATGTAAAAGGATTTTCAGCTCATTTCATAATTTTTCACATGCCTTTCCATTTCATTGGGACTAGTGGCCACAAATGTAATATTATTCTTGGCACGTTTGCCGTATTTCATATTTCATGCTCACCTCTTTCACTTTCAAGCACCATCATGGGTTATCAACAAAAAGGCATTTCAAATCAAGACTTTGAGTACACATATGAGAAATTAAGAGTTTTAAGCACATTGAGTTTTCTTTCACAATCTTGACATAATAACTTTCATTTGGAACACGACTTGAAGTCATAATGTTTTAATACACAACCCATACTTTGAACACATTGTCAAATGATAACATAATATGAAAAGAGCATTCTGAACACATTTTGAACATACATCTTTCGATACAAAGCTTATTCGGAATAGTCAAATTTATAATGAATAACTCGGGACATGAGAAATAAGAAATTGACCCATCATACTTGAGACTTACGAGAACATCGCGAGATTCAATTCTAAGAGAGAAATTTCGCCAACATACCTCAAATTTGCCCCTTAATGATACTACATGATCCACTACACTAAGAAACTTCAATCTACAATAAGAACATCTAATGGGAACAATATTAGCAACAAATTCATAGTTTAGGCCATTTAGAAACTTTATCAAATACCTAGTAGGCATAAATCTCTATATCTCTTAACCATAGAATTATTTCATCCAACTACCACCATTTACCAATAATATATCCCACCATCATTCTTAAACAATTTAGAACTTCCAACATCACATGCATGACCATCCATCCACACCCAACCAACAAAATTCCATCAAATAATCACCTTTCAATTTCTACAATAGTTATGTATTTAAATTGGAAACTTATGGCTTCCAATCACCATTCCATGAGTTCCAATACTTCATTCATACTCATATTCCCATAATAAATCCATGCATATAAGTCTAAGGGTGTAGGATTACCTTTTGGATGAAATCTTGCAAAACCCTCCTTTGAGTTCTTGAAGAAATGTTTTGAAACAATCTAAGGATTTCATGGTGGATTGAGTTAGTTATAGTGTAGAAATGATAGGATTCACACCAAGACAATGGATATTGATGCAAAATCGAGTTCCTCCTACTCAACTCTTCCACAGCCACATTCAATCTCTTACCAACTGTCTTTATGGATGCAGGTATCATTTGATTACGAATAAAATAGCATTTAGGAGTTTGAATTCTTACAACTGAGCTCTACCACATGATCTAAAGTAAGAAGAAAGAGTGACAGTCCTAAATGCCCTGTAGCCTCCTGCTTATAAGTGTGGTGCACAACACACCCATAAAAAAGACTCTACTAGACACGACTTGTAGACTCCCTACGACAGAACTACTTTGATACCACTTTTGTCACGACCCAAACCGAAGGGCCACGATGGGCACTCGGTGCCTGACTCAACCGAGTACCAGCATAATGTATCATTCTTATCATACTATCATGGGTAAATAAGACGGAAAGGCCGTCATGAGATAACTAGTGACATATGGGCCTATAACGCCGACATGATCATTTTTACACTCAAAACATAGGCCGACAAGGTCATACAATCATCCATATACATGACATATGTCTAAAGGCCTCCAAGAGTACATAAACATCATAAAGGCTGGGATAGGGCCTCACCATACACATCTATACATGTCCAAAGCATACTTACCAAATAGGAAAATTCGGAGCAAGTGGAGTACACCAACACCGTCTGCTGAGCTGATCGCCTACTAGGAGGACTGTCAATATGTCTCTCGGGACCTGCGGGTATGAAAAGTAGTGTCCCCAGGCAAAAAGGACGTCAGTACAAATAAAGTACCGAGTATGTAAGATGAAAGTAATATATAAAAGACATGAAAGAAACATGGAGCAAAGAACTAAACCTGTAAGCCTGAATAACTCTATGAATCATGAAACATTTAAAATGTCATGCATATGCATATAAATTTCATATCATGCATAGGTATATGCGTACATAACATCATCAAGCCTCTGAGGGCATCCCATCATATCATCTTGGCCTCTCTGGACGAAATCATCAACGTATGCTAGCTGATTAGGTGGTGGTACATATACAACACTATAACATTTCCCCATACCCCATATATAAATAATATACACGTATATAACTCCATCTGGTCATGGGTTAATATACATGTATAAATGAATGCAATGCATAAAAAGTAAGTCAATAAGATCTCTCGGGATGTGGTCCCAACCCGTTCACGAACAGGTGCACCCTATCACTCATCTCGGCCACCATATGGGGAGCATACCTTGCTAAAGAATCAAACTGTATACTATACTCTCGTACACTCATATTACCCTATCGAAGGTTCAAGAACTTATCAGCTCTAGCTCGTCGTATCTCAACTGGCAAGTAGTGACGAAGAAAGGCCTCAGAAAATTCCTTCCACACGGCTGGAGGAGCGTTCGGACCCCTAGATCTCTCCCAACTATCATACCAGAAAACCGCTAAATCCCGTAACCGATAAGAAGCCAACTCTACTGCCTCCGTATCACTAGCATGCATAACCCGCAATGTACGATGAACCTGATCAATAAATGTTTGCGGGTCCTCCTTGGGGTCTGATCCGGTAAACACTGGAGGGTCTAGATTAATAAAATCACGAACTCTCGCACTAACTGGTTGATCAGCAGCACCGGTATTCTGCCTCTGAGCCTGAGCAGCTACCAAGCTAGTCAACAACTGCACCGCACTGCGCATATCGTGGTCTGTAGTGCCAGACGGAGGAACTGGATGTACTGGGTGCCTCCTAATATCCTCTGGAGGAGACGAAGAGGTATGAGATGGCATCTCACTCTGAGCCTCACTTTGGCCGGCTCTGGCTGGAGGCACCTGAATGTTACCCTCTCCCACAGCTGTATCAAGCCGTTTACTAATCGCTTGCTTCCTAGTCGAAGGCATCGCTGAAAGAAAACAAGGTCAATATTAGATATGAACACTTACGACTCAACTCTACGCACGATCTAGATTCAGGAAAAAGATAACAACCCTAGATGTCACGTAGCCTCCTGATTATAAATGTGGCGCGCTACACATCCATAATCAAAACTCTACTAGACACGGCTCATAGACACCCCTAGGACAGACTTGCTCTGATACCAAGTTTGTCACGACCCAACTGGAGGGTCATGACTAGCACCCGGGCCATACTTGCCGAGCACCAACGTACATTTTATCTAACCTTCCTTATTATCTTTAAGGGCCGACAAGATCAATATAAATGGTAGACATGGATCATGAACATCCAACAATGAAAGATAATGTCATGAACATATATAACATGGGATGACAAGACTGTCAAGAAACTATATATAAGGTACGAGCTACCATGCTGTCGTGAAAGACTATACAACAAAAATCAGCCGACAAGGCATTCCAAACCATACATGAGTCGACACCTGTCTATGAGCCTCTAAAGGAACATAAGTGCTACAACATTGCCGGAACAGGGCCCCGACATACCCATAATGTCTATAACAAAAATGCATACCAAGACCACGGCAAGTCCGGAGAAGGGATCTCGCCAATAACCGCTGAACTGGACAGCCTACTGTGGTGGGGGAGCTGTGTCTACCCGTCTATCAGGACCTGCAGCACGACATGCAGCGTCCACAAATAAAAAGGACGTCAGTACGAATAAAGTACTGAGTATGTAAGGCAGGAAAGCATAAGTAAGAACAGTAATGTAAACAAGGATAGAGAATATACAACCTGTGACATCTGGGTACCTCTGAGGGCTATTGACATGAAATACATGATACATACATATATATACATAAACTTTTAAAACATATGCCTTTGTGGGCATCACCATCATCATATCGTACCCGGCCATAATAGGCTCGGTAAAATGTACCCGGCCATCATAGGGCTCGGTAGAATCGTACCCGGCCACGTGGAGCTCGGTAAAACCCAACTGATCAGTGGTTGCACAATAGGTGCCGTACCCGGCCGACTATAGCGCGGCTCGGTAGAGTAAAATAGATACATATATATGATGCATGCTGGACTCATTGGAATCACATTTTGAACCTTTCGGAGTGACGTAAGGTCGGTATCCTTCGTACACGTTATTAGGATTAACTCTTCATTAAGAATCTTATAAGAATCAGGAACTACCAACAACATTGATAATATAAGAATAAGAGAAGTAACATCAATATCAATCGTTTCATAAGAAGGGCAGCAATGTAAGTACTGCTAGCTTCTAAGAGTAGAGTATCTTTGGGAGCTCGTTCATTACATTATGTACAATCGGAGTCGTGCAAAAGAATGAAGGGGATAGCCTCACATACCTTGTATATACTGCCCAACCTCAAGCTATGCAAATGTCACGACTCCTTAGTCTACAATATGAGAAATGACACTATCATTATCGCTTAAGCGTCGTAACTATTATGTATCGACCGCAACCTATTTTACGATGAAACGGACAGAACCTCCCCTATATATATGACTTCCCACAAGTCAATACAATCACCAAACAGCCCAAACAACATCATTAATAATCATATTGAGCCTCCCAAAACAGTCCACCAACCAACAACATTACTACCAAGCCTTTCGATATATATTTCACAAGTTCTAGCTTCAACGACTTAGCCACAACTTGGATAATCTTAAATATATATAGAGTAAGAGGTTCCTTACCTTTAAACAGAAAGAACAACTCCAATTTGACCTTAATTTTCCACGAAATATCCCTTCAATTCTGCCACAAGAACAAGGAAGCGAAACTAGCAATTAATTCGGGTTTTTCGGCACTAGAATTACTTTAGAAGACATGAAATCACCTAGGGTTGATATTAAAAACTTGAAGGTGTATTTACAGAACATAAAACACTTAAAACAACCTCCCACACGAGCTGGAACAACACAAAAATCAGCAACAACAAGAAGAACAAGAAACTTACTAGCGCCACGGGATTCCCGACATTTGATTTGTGTTGTTTGCCCTTTGTTTGGGTCTTGGATCATGAGAGAACCTTGAGAGACTATTTTTAGTGTTATATGGTCTGAATATACTGAAAAAGAATGACTTAAAACGGGTTTGAGGTATCTTATATATGTCCATATGTCTTAAACCGCCTTTGTGAGTCCCATAGAGAGCAGCTTGGCGCACTCTCACGAAAATGCGAATATCTCTCTATTCCGAGATTGTATCGACAAACGGTTTAATGCGTTGGAAACTAGACTCATAGATCTTCAATTTGATAGGTAGATCACCCCATAATTCCAAGCACATTGGGAGAAAAATGCAGTAACATTTGACCTAAAGTTTAAGTAAAATTATAAACCTAAGTTGCGACAACTTTTATCGACTTTTGTTTCATAAGTCGCTTGACTTCAAAACTTATGATACAGATATTATATGATTCAAATACATTAAAACAGGACCTCTTGGGACAGTTAATCACCTCTAGTGTTACCCGAAACTACGGGTTACAACATCCTTAATTCGTTTAACTTCTAATACTTGTTAACCACTCTTATACACCCTTGTATCGTTTAAGACCAAAAGGATTAACTTTTTATCATCTCAAAGATAATCTCTTCTTGGATTTACGTCGACTAACTTACGGCATGATCTAAGTTACGCGAATTTGGGTTGTAACATATAATTTGAACACTGTTTTCAACCAAGGAGCATGCACTACATGATCTATCCATGAACCGCTCTGTCACCTACTTGAATAACATCCGGACCATGGCAGTGACTAGCAGTCCATGGGCAGACGTCAACAACCATTGAAGGACTTTAAGACATTTGTAGATAAAATCCCTCATATTATACCACCATCCTTATGCAGAGTCCATTTTTCCACTTTAATTTCAACTAACCAATGATAATCATGTTCGTCTGCATGCTTAATCAATTCCATCCACATCGGGAATTTCCTTTCTTGATGATCTATTGCAGCCATCCACATTAGGTTATGCAGCCTGTTACTTGGAAAAGCCCTCTAAAAGTTGACCTTTAAGTGTCTAACACAGTAACGTGGTAGCTGTTTGGCTCCTTCTGTTCATCCAAAGCACGCCAAAACTTAAAGTTCCAGCATGACGATAAAATATTAGAAAATACCTTAATGTTGTCTCAGAATATGCTCCTTCAAGTGGGATAGAAACTAAGTCAAAGTCTCGCGACTCTTGTTGGCAGAAATAACAAAGGTGAGGGGAAATATTTGTCCATTGGCATCCACCCCAATGGCAATCTGTCATGACCCCAAATTTCCCTCTGTAGGATGTCGTGATGGCACCTAGTCTCTATGACTAGGTAATCCAAACATTTGATAACAACTTGACAAATATAATTAACAAGATACTAAAATAAGTCTGATAAACCCAAATAAACTTCTGAAAATAGAATCTCAACAATACACTCCTCAAGGCCAGTGAAACTGAGTCATAAACTCTATAAAGTAATACTAGAGTGCCTACTACATCACTGTGTGAATGAAAATACAACATGAAGTAAAACAAAGGGAAGGTGACTCCGGGGCCTACAATCGTAGAGCAGGTATACCTTGAAGTCTCCAAAGACAGCTACTCAAATCAACTCTAACGTCCGGCATGGGCAGACGTTCCTGGATCTGTACAAAACGATGTACCGAAGCATAGTATGAGTACACCACAACGGTACTCAATAAGTATCAAGCCTAACCTCAGTAGAGTAGTGTCGAGGTCAGGTCAAGACACCTGCTAGGATTTAAATAAGCAGTATAAAAACATAATAACGAAGAATAATGGATATCAGAGAAATAACGGATAAGAACAAGTTAATAGCATGAACAAACATAAAGAATCGACTAAAGTGAACCACAATGATCATATACGGACAACAACTAATAGAACAAGAAAGAACAAAAGACAAGAAATGTTCCCACCAAACTCTTTGCAACATGAGATAAACAACAAGAATCACAACGAGGTACCACCTCATGTACAATAAGAATCACAACAGAGGTACCTCCTCGTACAAATCAAGAATCATAACCGAGGTACCGCCTCGTATTCACATTTCTCAATTTATGTCAGAATTTTTCCTTATACCGCCGCGTGAGCCTTATATTTAAAAAGGTTTTGAAAACAGTTATTTTTGAAATAGATGCACGCACTTTAGCCCACCTTATGATGCCGCATGGCTTCACGTAGTTCTCCTACAAGCAACATGCACATATGTCCCACCTTATACCGCCGCATGAACATTAATCCCAAGCCTTATACCGCCGTATGTGCGTCAATAACACATCACAATAACAACTTGCACCACAAGTGCCCATATATCACAACTTGCCAATAATGAATAATATCAATGATTCCACAATAATAGCCCATGGATCCACCATAACATGTACAAGAATATCAATAACAACAATCAATATAAAATGCTCAGCAAGAAAGATGTCTCAACAATAAACAAGTTTTCCTCAACGTGATAGCGGCTTTCACAACTTCAACACCAATAACCCAACAATGAGAGATAATGTATAACCATGATATTAAAGAAGAATAACTCACAACGGAAGAGATAACGTGTAACAATAACTTCAAATAATGGAAATCAACAATGAAAGAGATAACATGAACAATAACTTCAAATAATGGAAATCAACAATGAAAGAGATAACATGAACAATAACTTTAAGTAATGATAATCAATAATGAAAGAGGTAACATGAACAATAACTTCAAATAATGATAATCAACAATGAAAGAGATAACATGTAATAATAATAGAGGAAACAGGTTCAACTAAAACATTAGAGCAGTTTATCAATTAGAATGTAGAACAAGTGTTAATGAAGTTATTTAAGGAATGTAAGGATAGACTAAAACAAGTAAGAATAGATAGACTATGGCAAGAACATGATACGACAATTCTATTAAAGAATGGAAAGAGTCTAAGTAGCCTAAATCGGTCAAATACCACGTACAACCCGTATACCCACTTGTCACCTTGCATACACAGCTTTCACATATTACAAATGAATCAATCAATACCAATCCTAATGGTTAGTTCCCCACATAAAGTTACGCAAGATACCTACTTCAACTAGGCCAATTCAGTTCTCGGAAATAGCTCTTTTCCTAAAATTCGCCTCCGTACGGCTCTAATCTAACCAAAACCGATTTAATATCATCAAACAATACAAGAGAAATCAATTACAATAGATAAAGCTAAGATCTTTATATTTTTCTCAAAAAATCGATCGGGGTTTGCCCGATCAAAACCCAGGTCTAATGGTAGATTCCGACTACCCATGATCCCACGAGTTCATATATGTGATTAGTTTCAAAATTCGAGTCCAAATTGACTCTCAAAACTCAAATTTTTATTTTTCAAAATCTTGACAAAGTTTCACAAATTTTCACTTTGATTCACATGATTTTGATGTTAAATTCTAAGATATATTGATGGAATATGATCATAAATAGATTAGAATCACTTACCCAAAGTTTGTAGGTGAAAATCCCCTCTCCAAATCGCCTCCCACCGAGTCTAATGAGAGAGTGTTTAGAAAAATCCTGTCTCCCAGCTCTTTGTACCAGTTGCGGTTATCGTATTTGCGAACCCTTGCAATTTCGGACCAGGGCTCACATTTGCGAACCCTAACAGCCTTAGTCAACATCGCATTTGCGAAAAAGGCTTCGAAATTGCGAAGTTGGGAACCTCGCAAAAGCAAACAAATGATCGCAAATGCAAACTAGACCAAAATCCTGCTGACTTCGCAAATGCAAAGGGGAAGTGGCAATTGTGACGTCTGTTCCCCCACTGTCACCTTCGCAATTGCGAGGCTGGTGCTTGCAACTGTGATAACTGAGCACCATCAACACATTTTCAGTTCAAAACCATTCTGATATATGTCTGGAACTCATCCGAGCCATCGAGTCTCCAAACCAAATATCAACACAAGTCTAAAAATATCATACGAACTCGCTTGTGCGATCAAAACACAAAAATAACATCTAAAACTACGAATTGAACCCTAAAACGCATGAATGTCAAAGTACAGTTTATGAATCTCTGGAATTACAACTAAAGGTCTGAATCCTATCAAATCAACTCCAAATATTATCGAATTTTGCATACAAGTTCTAAATAGCATAACGGTCCTATTCCAAGTCCCAAAATCAAGTTCCGAACTCATTAGCTAAAAATCAATCTACGGTCAAACCTCTCAACTTCAAATTGCCAAATTTTGGTAAAACAATACAAATCAACCTACGGACTTCCGAAATAAATTTCAGGCATACGCCCAAGTCTGAAATTACGATACAAAACTATCGGAGCCATCAAAACACCATTCCGGGGTTTTTTTCACAAAAGCCAAAGTTTGGTCAACAATTGTAATTTAAACTTCAAAGTCAAGAATCAAAAGGTCCGAATCAACCCGAAAGCTTCTCGGAACAAAACTAACCAACCCCCCAAGTTATAAAATTATAAACACACATGTGTGAAGCATAAGAAGAGGTAACATGGCACAATTATACAAAATGACCGATCGGGTCGTTACACCATTAATAACTTTACGTCAGACTTCCTGTACTTATGTGTGTCATCTAAGGAGATTACCGACCGACAATGAACAAATCTATTGATGGTTGGTTTGAATGCCCAAAACACATATCTTAAGATGCTTTGGTAAATGTTAGGATGTGGCGGTTGTGCTTCCATTCAATAATTGTCCCTGTATTAAAATGTTGCAAAGTAGCCCCATATATCGGTAGAGCCGTAAATGATGCATGCCAGTTGCCATAAATAATCTCAAATGCACGTTTATGATCTAGAAATGCCTTTACTTTGGTAATAGTATGCCCATATACCTACACAAATGATGTTATGCACTCCTTCAGCTTATATTGTATAGCCAATTCAATGTGTGGAATCAAGACAATAAAAATCAAATCAACGTTCAAGTTAAAATGATTCCCTTTAAATGTGTCCATATTACGAGTATGCTTGCTAGTGTATTTCCCAACACCCCACATATTAGTTTTTAACTTTCTCCCAAGAAGCATCCACTTACAACCTTGGTTCTATCGGCTACAAAACCACCTTATATATTTCTTTTGATAACTCAGCAACCTCGATCGCACGACAATTTTTTAAGCTGAAAATTTGCATCACCCTAATCTACCCAGCCTTATCATTTAAAAGCATGTTTTTTCAAAGCTCCGTTGATCTAGTTTCATCCCACATTGCTGTACGAATTTCATTAAGATCCATTGTGAGAGCATTCACATCCGACATACCTGGAAACTGATCAAGGTATGGAATTTTCCTAGAATAAAATAACATACGCGACTCGTACCCTGCTGGTCTCACGGTAGGTGGAGGCTGCATAGATAGAACATGCTCTGTGTTGGCATCATTCTTCATTGTCAAATATGGTTCCTCATTGTCACTCTCAGCTACAAAGTATGCTTCGTCACCTGACGCACCAGCATTATTGTCGTAGCCACTGTCATCTTCCTCAATCTATGCATCTGATATATTCTGATTCAGAATATTGTCCTTGCCCAACAAAGTTACGATAGTATTGTCCTGTTGCTCATTTCCCATGCACAAACAATCAAATAATTGATATTCTTGACATCATAATACTATTTATTAACTTCAACACTTAAAACTACTATTTATAATTTGTTTATCACCCATGATGCTAACTCGTGGATGGAAAATCATTATCCATCCTTCCAAAACTAGGAAAATTTCCAAGATTTTCAAATTTCTGATGACTCGAGGATAGACTAGCATGATCCATCCCTCCAAAAGAAGGTTGATTCTCACTATTGTTTTGTTCATAACTAGAAAATTCATGTATGATCGATAAACCCTATTAAAGAAATACATATTATTAATATAGAGATAAAATAAATAATTACATTAAAAAAAGTAAAAGTATTTACCATTCATCATGTGAATCCGCTAAATTGTTCGGCCCTCCATGCTACTGCATAGGCGAGAAGTTGTATTCTCGCTCCTTGTTAAGCACTGGAGGTACATTCACATCAGGTCAGACTCTTTTGTGCGGAACACATTATGATAAAACAACTCCGAAAAACCCCTAGATGGTCGAGTGTTAGCCGTAGTTTGCGGAACATCAGTCCTGTTGATGGCTTCAGACCTTACACACATTTCCACCCGACTTATCACAACAACATCACAATGTTCGTCCAGAGTCCTAAAAGAATCTTGCAGAGTTTCATCGTCATTGATGCTAAACTCGGCATAACACGACACACCTTGTGTGTAAGCGAATACGGTTATCTTCCGGTTACCTTAAGATTTATCAAACGTTTACTCACACTCAATCTTTTACATTTTAGAGATACCAATATTTGGTACTCTAATGTTAGTGGCAACTTAACAATACTTTATGAAAAATAGTTATAATACACCGAGTTATTCTCCACTATAGTCTCACCGCCCCAGTATAATGCAACCTTAACTCTTTTCTCATCCGTCATTGTAGAAAGATTCAAATGGACTTTGTATAGATTGATGAAGATGAAGTGAAATATAAATAATGCAGAAAAACAAAGGCAAATTCGATTCAAATTCACTCAAGAATGACTTCTTCAAGAATAGAAGTCCGACTTAAGTAAGCAACCAAAAGTGCCTATGGTACATGAAAAATGTGCATACTATAGGTGTTTTGCGGTACAATTATCAGGGTTGTAATTTAAAAAGTCAGAAAAATGAGCATATGGTATATGTAATAACACGTGTATTATAGGTACTTTGTAATACAATTATCAAAATAGCGATTTAGAAAGCAAAAGAAATTGGTTTGTAAAAAGGAAGCGCATAGTGGATGAAATACATGCACTATATGTTCCTGGCTAACAAACGGATGTTTAGTTTGGCCATTTTTCAGATGGCGTATAGCACATGTATTTCATGAGCTATACATAGATTGATTCTCTCTTTTTTCCTCCTATTTTGATCGCTTGAGTTCAATTAGTTGCTACTTTAGTTTCAGACTCTGCGTATTTCACTACACTATTTAAGTCTGTTATACCAATTGTCACATCTCATAAGCTGCGCCACCAGATATTAGGCCAAGCTTGGAACAAGGGAGTGCAATCGTTGAATAATAGTGGAAGAGATCGATCGCAATGTCGGATTTAAATTATATACATTAAGATGTGAATTAACCTATAATACAAGGTTAATGATTATTTTTATCGAATTATTAATTAATAGTTATAACATAAATCTATCTGTAATTATGTTATAAACGACCCAATTGGATAAAATTTATTTTACACTATTAATACAAAGTGCTAGTGTAAAATATAGAAAATATTTTCTATCTAATTAAGCATAACGTTCAAAAGGGTGGACTTGACTGATGGAAAGAGAAAATATCTTCTCATATTCTTAATAAACTAAGCTGCTGAATTTCGCAGAAACCTTAAGTTATGTATAGATATAATTGGCTCATTTATCTATCACTACAGCTATAATTGACTCATTTAGTGATTGTTGTATCAGTATACAACTCATACACACACATATATATAATAAAAGCAAAAACTCCTAAATTAAAAAGTTAAATTACTTAAATGCCTTTTTTAAAAATTTAGTTATCCTACATATAAAAAATATTAAAAATCTAATCTTACATATAAAATATATTAAAATAATATCAAGATTGTTTGAAGGGATGTGAGCCTTCAAATTAATTACTAGTGTAAATTAGGTTTGTTAGTTTTAACCAACAGATGCTAAGTTTGAAGGGAGGGGAAACAAATTAGTAAATAAAATAGAATAATAGTATAACGGCCCGATCGATCCTTTGGTGTATTTAAGCTCCATTTTCCCAGTTGATAACACTTGTATGCTTGGTTGTTGTTTTATGACCTGCAGAGATGGTTGGTTTGGTTCCGGAAAGATTTTGGAGTGAATTGGAACACTTTGTTCCATTGTTGGAAGCTTAAGTTGTACGTATTAACCAAGGCTTGATTTATGCGTAAACGGTCTCGGATTTGTATTTTGATGGTTTCGATAAGTTCGTATGGTAATTTTGGACTTAAGCATATTTCGGATTTGTAGTTGGAGGCTCCTAGAATAGTTTAGTCCATTTGCCGAAAGTTGGCAATTTCAAGGTTTAGAAAGTTCATAAGTTTGACCATGAGTTGACTTTGAGTCATTGAGATTCAGATTGTTATTTCGGGACTTGAAATAAGTTTATTTTGTTATTTGAAACTTGTATGTAAAGTTTGATCTCATTCCGATTTGGTATGGTATGAATCAGACATTTGGTTGTGAATATTTGAAGTTCATGCACTTGAAGGCTTACATGATGTGTTTTGGTATTTGATTCTTGGAGATGTGTTATTTTGATGTGTTGAGCTTACGATCGAGTTCCTATGAGGTTTTTATACTAGTGTGGATGCTCAGTGTGCTGCTCGCAATTGCGAAGGTACGCAATTTTGGTGTCTTCATCGCATTTGTGATGAGTGTCTGAGAAGGCCAGCTTCGCATTTGCGACACTTGGTCGCATTTGCGAGCGTCCTGGTCGTAATTGCGATAACTGAAGCTGAAGGAGCATGTTCGCTTTTGCGATCCACTTCTCGCATTTTTGAGGTTCGCAATTGCGAAACTCTGGTGGCATTTGTGACTTCTACAGTTAACTATATTGGAGGAATTTCGAGATTTATACCCGTTATCTCATATTTTGAATCCTAGACTTGGAGAGGGAGATTTTCGAAGAGGATTTTCACACAAGGCAAGAAGTAAAGTTTTTTGTAGTTGATTTTGATTTTATATATTGTTTCTCCATGAATTATTATACCTAGATTATGAGATTTGGATAAAAAACAATTTGGGGAGGGGGGGGTTGACTATATTTTTGAAAAATAAAAATTAGAGATTTGAGAGTTGATTTAGAGTCGATTTTGGAATCTAATCTCATATTTGGACTCATGGGGTTATGGGTAGTCAGGTCTATCTCTTGACTCGGGTTTTGACGGTGTGCGTCCAGGGTTGAATTTTATTAACTTTTTGAGAATTGGATAAGATTGGAGCGTTATTAATTGTGATTATTTTCTATGGCTTTGTTTGACGTTATTGAGTCATTTTGGCTAGATTCGAGCCGATCGGAGTTAGTTTCTAAGGAGAGGCGATTTTAGAGGGTTGATTTGGCCCGTTTGATATAAGAATCTTGCCTAATCTTATGTGAGGAAATAACTCTTAGGTTTGTGAGATTGGATATTTTTGGAGCCTAGCAGGGTTCTCGCTTGTGTCGTATTATAGTCGTCCTTGTTTGAGCACATTAAGGCGCGTTAGTATGACGATCCCCACTTGCTTGTCCTAAGGGAAACAGTGATGCCAAGGGGGGTTACTATTGCTGATGATGGGGTATTGAGGCTACAGGGTCTGATATGTGTTCCGAATGTGGATGGGTTACGAGAGTTGATTCTTGAGGAGACCAATAGTTCATGGTATTCCATTCATCTGGGGGTTGCGAAGATGTACCAAGATTTGGGGCATCACTATTGGTGGCGGAGGATAAAGAACGATATTGTTGAGTATGCTGCTTGGTGTTTGAACTGTCTGCATGTGAAGTATGAGCACCAGAGACCTGGTGGTTTGCTTCAGAGGCTTGACATTTTAGAGTGGAAGTGCGAGCGTATCACTATGGATTTTGTAGTTGGGCTTCCACGGACCTTGAGGAGATTCAATGCAGTGTGGATCATTGTGGACAGACTGGCCAAGTCTACACACTTTATTCCAGTCATGACTACTAGACTTCAGAGCAGCTGGCTCAGATTTATATTTGAGGGATTGTTTGGCTTCATGGTGTGCTCGTTTCTTTTATTTCGGATCGAGTCACGCAATTTACATCGCATTTCTGTAGAGCTGTACAACGAGAGTTGGGCACACAGGTCGAGCTGAGTATGACATTTCATCCTACACGAATGGGCAGTCGGAGTGCACTATTTAGATTTTGGAGGACATATTACGAACTAGTGTCATTCATTTCAGAGTTTCATGGGTTAGTTTCTACCATTAGTAAAGTTTGCCTACAAAAATAGCTATTAGTCGAGCATCCCCATGGCTTCTTAAGGATTTATATAGAAGGAAATGTTGTTTTCCAGTTGATTGGTTTGACCTTGGGGAGGCTAGGTTTTTGGACACTGATTTGATCCATGATGCTTTGGAGAAGGTAAAGTTAATTCAGGAACAACTTCGTACAACGCAGTCCATGCAGAAGAGTTATGCTGACAAGAAGGCTCGTGATGCTCCATATATGGTGGATGAGAAGCTTCTACTCAGAGTTTCGCCCATGAAGGGTGTGATGAGGTTTGGGAGGAAGGGCAAGTTGATCCCTAGGTATATTGGTCCTTTGGAGGTGCTTGAGAGGGTTGGAGAGGTGGCCTACAGACTTGCCTTGCCACCTAGTCTAATGGGTGTTCACCGTGTTTTATGTTTCCATGCTCTGAAAGTATTATGGTGATCCATCACATTTTTTGGAATTCAGCACGGTGCAGTTAGATGAGGATTTGAGTTATGATGGGGTGTCGGTGACCATTTAGGACCAGCAGGTTCAAAAGTTGAGGTCAAAGAATATAGAATCGATGAAGGTTTACTAGGGAGGTCAGCCGATCGAGGAGGCTACTTTGGACACCGCGCATGAGATGCATAGCAGATATCCTCACCTTTTTAGGCTGCAGGTATGATTCTAGACTCGTTCGAGGATGAACGATTATTTAAGAGGGGAGAATGTAACGACCCAACCAGTCGTTTAGAGTATTTTAGCCCCGCCTTTCCTATTTGATGCCTTACATATGTATATTTGTGGTTATGTGATATTTCGAGGTGGTTGGTTTGGTTTCATGGATGTTTTGGAATTAACTAGGACACTTAGCCCCAAGGTTGGATGCTTAAGTTGTAAGAGTTGACTGGAGTTTGGCTTCATTGTAGACAACCCCATAATGGTGTTTTGATCGTGTCAATAGCTTCATATGGTTATTTTGTACTTAGGCGTATGTCCGGATTTGTATTTGGAGGTTCCTAGGTTGTTTGGACTTGAATTGGCAAAAGTTGGAAAGTTGAAGGTTTGGAAATTCATAGGTTTGACGAGAGTTGACTTTCTTTCTATCGGGTTCGGATTATGGTTCCAGGAGATGGTATAGGTCCGTTGTGTTATTTGAGACTTGCATGAAAAATTTGAAGTCATTCCAAGTTTGTTTGATATGGTTCGACACGGGTTTTGAAAGTTGAAAGTTCATTAGTTCCTTAGGCTTGAATTAAGGTGTGATTCGTAGTTTTGATGTTGTTTCTAGGAGATTTGAGGTCTTGCGTGTGTTCGTGTTATGTTTTGGGATTGGTTAATGTGATTGGATGGGGTCCCGGAGGCCTCGGATGTGTCTCAGATTGATTTCGAATCATTTTTGGACTTGAGTGCATTGCTGAAGATTTCTGGGCTTCTGGTGTTTTTGCATCTGCGGGGGTTTGGCCGCATATCCAGAGTCGCAGGTGCTGCCGTTTGAGCGCAGATGCGAAGGAGGAGGCTGGGAGCTGGTTCCGCAAATGCAGAACGCAAGGCGCTAGCGCGAGGTCGCATATGCGGAGAGGGACCATAGATGCGTAGGCACAGAAGCGAAGTGTTGGCAACAGAAGCGGAATGTCTGGAAGTTGAGTTGGACCCCAGATGTGGGCTTCTATTTGTAGAAGCGAAGCCGCAGATGCGGTCAAATAACCGTACATGTGGTTTGGTTGGGAAGTTTATAATATCGAGGGTTTGGTGTTTTTCTCATTTTTGGAATTATGGAGATCGGTTGGAGGCGATATTTGGAGGGATTTTCATCACAATTGAAGGGGTAAGTTATCCTTTCATGATTTTGTTGATAGATATTGATTACTGATGACGTCCAAATCCACTCCTCAAAGAGCAAGCGGACACAGTCGCATGCAATATAATTTACCCAACTATGAGTCGTGGTCAAATCCCACATAGAATAATATGTAGACAATTAGACAAGAAAGAGAATTATCACTTATTATGCTAAGCCAAACACTAAAAAGGGTTTTGAGAAATTTTTATAGCTAATGAAAAAATGTAAATTAACGTAGAAAGCAAGTTAAATAATCAATGGCTACAAGCATGGATGCAACGGAAATTACACTCAAGAAACGATCCAATGTATTTCACCATTTTAGAAATATGAGTGAGTTTATGTTAATTAGTCTCGTATAATAATTCTATATTAGCTTCTTCCAAAGGCTAACAAGATGTCCTAATTAAAATAATTAAGATTATTAAGTGCGCCCGAATATGGCTACAAGTAGTTCAATCATATCCCTAGGTAGAATCTATAATGTGAGGGTGAACGCCTCAAGTTCTTGTTAATTAATTTTTACCAACCCCAAATTACCTTTTCCAAGATTAGTTCGAAGTTAATGGGCGAGTCCTAAAGTTGGCTAATCCCTTTGGAAACATTAAGGAACAATAATAATTAAAGAAACAATTAACTCACTTCAATATTAATAAATATTATTCAATACATAAGCATAACAAAAGATTTAATCAAAACTTTAATAATGAATATTTGCATTAAAAAGATTCATGTATTGAAATAAATACTACACACTTAGATATTTAATACAAAACAATAAAGTAAATAAATGAGTAAAAGATTAAGAATTTCTCATCAAAAAACTTCAAATCTTCAACCCCGAAGTATGTGTGCAATGAACCCTAACTCAAAAGCTTGTATTCTTAGTCAAGAGGAACAATGAACTACAAAAGTTCTCTTCCAAATGAGCTGGGTCGGGTATTAGATTGTTTGGGAGCCAAAAACGTGAAATTTTAGTTCTGTCCAAATTCTGCCCAGTTAAGATGCTACGCGTTCGCGAAAAAGACCATGCGATCAAAGAACCGTGATCACAAACTGTAACTCGCGTTTGCGTAAACATTTGACCAAGTGCTGACCAACTTTCCTTCATCGCGTTCGCGCAAAGACTAATGCATTCGCGTAAAGATAACACGTTTGTGATAGACTTTTTCAAGGTTGTCTGTGATCGCATCACTCCACTCTGCGATCCCGTAGAACACTTGACCAGTCGCTGACTAGCTATTCCTTCTTCGCATTTGCAGCACTTCCTTCGCATTCATGATGGTCATTCTCTTGGACTTCCACGATCGCATAAAGACTCTCCGCGGTCGCGAAGAGCATTAACTGGCATCAATCTATTTTTCCATTTTAATGCATTTTGACATATTTTCTTTCGTATCTTCTCTAAATCACATGATACCTAAAATATGCCAATAAACCTCAACAAATATCTTAGTTTCTAACAAAATCATACAAAAGTCTAAGTATCCAGAACATATAAGTTGGTAAAATACCAACTTATCAAACCCCCAAACTTAAACTATTGCTTGTCCTCAAGCAATTTAACCACTAAGAACATCCTTAAATTAAATCAACAATTAAGCTCAATGGCGGTTCAAATTAAACACAATCTAGTGACTTTGGTTGGTGCCAACATTAATCCAAAATATATGAATCGCGAACAACTTCTCACAAATTTCATTTCAATTCGAGTTCTCGAACACCATGTTAATAAAAGTAGCAACCAAGCCATTACACTAAAGCTTCAAAATTTACCTCATTATCACAAACAACTTTCTTTTGTTCATTTCTCCCAATTGGAGATTTGATTAAATTCATAACCCAAATTTCATGTGCCCTCACACATAAGAGAGAATCCCAACTTATAAATTGTAATTAAAAATACAAATGGGATACCAAATGGAAAGAATTAACTCTCTCTCTGTCTCTCTCATAAAGATATTCAAATGCACACAAGCAGTGCCATAGGTTTTCCCTTCATGTATTTCTCCTTAAATATAGACACACTTGGTTCAAAATCAAGTAGGACTTAAGGGATTGTAATATAGCTTTTTGGTTAAGGTATGACACAATTTGCGTAAGAGTGACTCAAAACCTCCCTATGCACTACAATTTGCAACAACAAGCACACTTCCTACAATTTCACCCTTTTCTTCATTTTCATTCCACCACCTAATCTTTCCTTTATTCACGGCTCCTTATTTTGCCTTCCTTTTAGTGACTCAAAACCTCCTAAGCACTACAATTTGCAATAATAAGCACACTTTCTACAATTTCACCCCTTTCTTTATTTTCATTCCACCACCTAATCTTACCTTTATTCACGACTCCTTATTTTTTTCTTCCTTTTTTTTTTCTTAATTGTTTTTTATTTTTACAAAAATCAATGAAGGTTCCACTATATGTGTTTTTTTTCTATTTTTGTCTTTCTGAACATTCACCTTTTATGCAACTTCCACATTATAATTTTTTCAATTGTCACCCCCAAACATAAACTTTTGGCATATGATTATACTTTCAAAGCACGTAGGGAGGTGGGATGCCAAAAAAATGTTAAAGGATCAAAAGGGGTTGACAAGGAAAAATATGAAAAGGTAAGAAATTTAAGGCTCAATAAAGATTCAAGGAAAGGCTAACATCATTTTTCAAATGTTAGTCTAGGATTTCACCTTGAAACACATTCTGAGCAAGTTCTAGACTAAAACATAATGCAAAAGAATTCATAACAAATCTCACCACACATGTCATATGCAAACTTGAGTGAAATATAAATTCAAAATCCAATTAATACTAATGAGCTCAAAGAAAATCAAATCTAGCCTAAAAACTATTTAATGAATCAAAGTGCCAAAAATAGAACCTACAAGTCAGAACAAGAATTATCATTTCAATCATTTTTCATTTTAAACTACCGATAATTCATATTCTTGTAATGACTTGAACGGTCGTTTCGAGCACTAGCATAGCATTTGGCAATTTGAGACCTTGCGTAGCTTCACTTTATATATTATGACCTGCACATGTAGTTGGTTTTGATTTTCTGGAACTTCTAAGTTGATTTGGTAGAATAATTCTCAATTCGGAAGCTTTAAGTTAGAACAGTTGACCAAGGTTTGACTTTCGAGTAAATGACCTCAAAATCAAGATTTGAAGGTTCTTAAAGGTTCATAAGGTGATTTAATAGGATCTAGTACAGTAGAGGTATGCTTGCCACATATGGAAAGTGAGTTGAATTGGAAGCATATAGATTAGAGGATCTAGCTGCAGGTTGGTATACCACTTGGGATATTTGCAGGGGAGCAAATGCTACTCCAGCTACATAGAAAGAGTTCTTAGAGGCATTCATCAACCTATAATTACCTGCAGAAACACGTAAAGAACGATTGGATCAGTTCCTGTCATTGAGACAAGGTGGTATGAGTGTTGTAAAATACAACCTCCACTTTAATTCTTTTGGAATGTTTGCTCCTACAAGTGTATCAAACCTGGAGGACATGGTACACAGGTATGTAGCGATATTTTGTCCTTACTTAGTAAATGAGTGTATGACTGTATCTATGTAGTAGGGTGCTGACATTGCACGTATTCATGCATTCACCTTAGTACTTGATGAAAGAAAACAAAATAAGAGGGATGAAAGAGATAGAAGCTCAAGCAAGAGAAGAATATTTTAAAGTTCGTTTGGTGAGACATCTGGTGCTAGTAGACCACAATGTGTCAGGCAGCATACAACTATTACTCGTTCACGATTTCAGCGACTGAGATCGTATCGACCCCCATAGTCTAGAGCTAGCCTGGCATCACGGGCTTCAGATCCCAGCATCAAGGTATTTCTAGTCAGGGTGGTTCACCTTACCTAAGGTGTTCTGATTGTGGTAGACACCATTTCGGCGGATGGCAGATGGGTGTAGATTCATGTTATGTTTGTGTCGAGTCAGGTCATTTTATGAGAGATTGCCCATCTAGGGGTGGTAGTGGTGTAACTCAGTCAGCGAGATCAATTGCAGCTTCTTCAATACCAACACGCCCGCAAGGGAAAGTTCCTCAGTCATCAGCAGACCGTGGTAGGGGTCGAGGCGGAACTGCTACTACAGGTAGTCCCAAGAACCGCACCTACACTCTTGTTGGTCGTCAAGACTAGAAGGCTTCACTAGATGTGGTTACATATACTTTATTAGTGAATTCTCATAATGTTTATGTGTTGATAGATCCTGGTTCTACACTATCATATGTTACTCCCTTTGATGCTACTTAGTTTGGGATATAACCAGAAGCCATTAATCATTTTGAGGTAGCCACCCCAGTTGGTGATTCAGTAGTAGCTAAGAGTGTTTTTAGAGGTTGCATTGTCGTAATTGACGACCGCAGTACTACAACTGACTTGATGGAGTTAGAAATGGTTGACTTTGATGTTATACTTGGTATTTATTGGTTGTGTTCTTGCTATGCTAATGTTAACTGTAGAGCGAAGATGATCTAGTTCAATTTTCCAGAAGGGTCAACTATAGAATGGAAATGTATTTCTGCATCGCCAAAAGGTAGATTTATTTCTTACCTTAAGGTGAGGAAGATGATCGCCAAGGGATGCATATATCATATAGTTCATATTCGAGACATAGAGATGGGAACGCTAACTCTTGAATCAGTTCCAGTAGTGAATGAGTTCCCTGACATATTTCCAGATGAGCTTCCAGGTCTTTCTCCAGAGCGGGAAATTGACTTTTCCATCGATATAGTGCCGGGACGCAACCAATAACTATTCCTCCATACAGGATGGCACTAGCAGAATTAAAGAAACTTAAGGAGGAGATGAAAGATCTGTTAGATAAGGGTTTCATTAGACCCACAATTTTACCTTGGGGAGCACCAGTCTTATTTGTGAAAAAGAAAGATGGCTCCCTACATATGTACATAGATTACAGACAGCTGAACAAGGTCATGATCAAGAACAAATATCCCCTTCCCAGAATCGATGACTTGTTCGACCAGCTTCAGGGTGCCAGGTGCTTCTTGAAGATAGACCTGAGATCAACCTATCATCAGGTTAGAGTCAGAGAGTGTGACATACCTAAGACAACCTATGGTTTCCAGGTACCAAGAGGTCCAGTTAAGAGATTAAAGAAGAGTTAGAGGCGACCTGATGTCTTTCTTTAGTTCTAGAATAACATAAGAAAATATATGGTGCTAGCAAGTTAAAGGAAGGTTGCGAGTAGTATAAATAGATATGTGTAGGTGGCAAGCTAAAGTATTGTAGAGCGATAAGGTTTTAGGTAGATAGGAGCAAAGATACGAAAAAGGTGAGTGAGAAGGTGACGAGAATAGGTAAGGCCTCGGGATTAAGCCCATCAAAACAAGAGAGTTGATGGTTTCCGTAAGTTATGGAAAGCTCAGTATAGCCTGAATGAACTCAGAGGAGGTTAATAATAGGAGCATTTAGAAGAGATGGAATGCCATCCTGGTAGTAGAATAAGAGTGTAATTGTGATAAATAATAAGAAAATGACGTTTAGGCCTTTGATTTAGTAATGATTCAAAGAGAAGGTATTTCATGAATTGCAGGGGATTAAAATACCCCCCATAAGATGAATCACGTTGAGATGTTATGAAATACGGTTATTGAAGTATAGTATCATCCCTAGGTGGATCAGGTAAATAACTTTAGATGTTCTCTGATGAGAGGTGAGCCCTAGTGGCAATGTATTACGCAAGAAGTTTCAAGTTATAAATGGTAGATTATAGATAAACATTAAGGTGAATCAACAAAAGATGGATAAAAGTTCCAAAGTATGAGATGAGATTAGACTGTCATTCTTAAGATGAACAGAATGAAGAGGCATTAAAGCACTTAGATTTATGCATATGGGATAAACATCAAGAGAGTAACCTGGAGTTGGGTAGCATACCTCGGTAATAATAAACCGAAGTAAGTGTTATGGTATAGTATGACCTGCCTATATGCAGTAAAGCCATAAGGATAGAAATTGAGGCTATGAAACAAAATATAGCAATAGTCATAATTTTAACAAAGTACCAAGCAAAGAACTTTAGTACACTTATAGATGCCCAGAGGAACAGCTTGTCATAGTTCTATATATGTTCATAAAGTAAGGCCTAGGGATTGGCTAAAAGCTTGAGGAAAAAATAGAAGAGAGTCGCATAGGCGTGCGTACAAGGACAGAGTCGTACAAGCTACATGACAGAAGATAGCAACAGTTACGATATTGGAAGAATTCCTACCACAGGTCATGGTGGGAGAAAGAGGCCTAAATGAGGGAATGCCCTGGACTTTAGATTTATTCACCGAACCATTTCCTAGATGGTAAGGACAGTATTAAAGTATTCATAAGAGTTGTAAGTTATGAGACTGATAAGTGCATCAGTCTACATTCGAGAACGAATGTTCCAAAAGGGGGAATAATGTTACACCTCACATTTTTGTACGTAAAAGTACGTCGTAAGTCAATTGATCTAAGCAAGAAAATGAGATAATCTTTAAAAGTATATAAAGTAAGTTAATCATGTTAGCTTGGATGTTACAAATATATAAGATCATGAACTGCAAGTACAAAGAGGGTTGGAAGGTTAAGAAGCTAAACGAATCGAAGAAAATATGTTTTGTCGAAAGTCGGCAAGTTGGGAATGTTATAACCCATACTTTTGGGTTTAGACTAGAGTTCTTAACATGATAAGAAGGTGATGTTATGCGTTATTATAGTCGTATGATAGTCATGTGTTAAGTTTTAAAGTCAAGCGAGTTGTAAAATAAAAGTGGACGAAAGTCGTCACAAGTTACATTCATAATTGTAGTGAAATTTGAGTGTAATGTCACTTAGTGTTTTTACCAATATACTTGGAGTTAGTGGGTGATCCACCCACCAAATTGAATATCTACGAGTATAGTTTCCAATGCATTAAACTGTTTGTCGATACAATATCGGAGTATTGAGTTATTTGCATTTTTGGGAGACTGTGCAAGCAGCTCCCTTTGGGACCCACAAGGTCGGTTGAGAATTATCTTGCTATATAAAGTTGTGGCCTTCGTATCTGATATTTACCTTAAAGTATATATATATATTTATATGTATATTGCCTCATGTTTTACACATGTTTCATGGATTTCGGATGTAAAATGTATTGTTTTATATTAATTCGGGGTGTTTGTATGTGTAGTAATCATCCGGAAGCAATTGGGGGCTAGAGCCAAAACGGAGGAAAATGGGAAAAGTTAGATTTTCAGCACCACAGGCCTCCACGCCACCTGTGGTGCCAGTGGCAGAAACTTTTACTAGCCAGTGCCAGGGCCAGCGTAGGGCACTGGGCTGGACGCTAGTGACGGGAAAGTTGTCCAAGTTTGCTCGGGACAAGGGTATTTCGACCGTAGACCTACCCAATGCGTATAAAAGGAAGACTAAGCTTATTTTTAGAGAGGAGACGCCACTTTGAAGAGAGAATACACATGAGAAACATCGGGGAGCGAGGATATCTTAGTTTTCTTCATGTTTTCTTAGTATTTCAATTATCCAGCACTTATAAAATTGTTTGATATTATCATGAGTGGCTAAAACCGATAGATCTGGGGTTGTGATTTAGCCATCAATATTGTCTTTTAACGTTGACTTAACCTTGATTACAATTCATCAATATATGGTTATTTTTGCAATTCTGTGATTAATTACTTAATTGTCCGGCCAACAGTTAGGTTCTATTTACTATCTATGCTATGCTTGGGAAAGCCATGTTTAGATTAGAGAAGAACTGAAGAGAGCACGATCTTAACTCTGGGGGGGGGGGGAGGATTTGTGGTTAGGATAGGAATATACCTAGTCAACGTGCTTAATTAAATATCGTAATCTTAATTCATTCTTAATAGATTAATTTCATAGGAATATAGCCATTAATCTATTTTAAATAGGAGAGTAATACTTCGGGAGAAGGCTACGAGTGCAATTGTTCGATTAATTAGGAACTATAAATGAATTGTATGAAAGGGAGAGTTAACTAGAACACAATACGATTGGTCAATCGATCACAACCCTGTAATATTTTGTCTCTACTGAATATACAACAATCATTTTGCTACTTGGTAATTTAGTTATTACTTAGAATTATGGTTTAGTATAATCACACACTTGAACTCGAATCGGCTTGACTGAATAACAATCTTGGTGAATTTAGTGGGCAGTTGATACATATATCTGTGGGTTCGACACTCGGCTTATCATTTTATTACTTGTACGACCACGTATACTTGCATATGTGTTTGGGAACAACAAGTTGTTGGCGCTGCTGCTGGGGACTTGAATATTGACTACTTTCTTGTTTTTGCTTTAATTGTTAATTTTGTCAAGTCAAACGTTACTTGATTGTTGCTCTGCTCTTAGGAACCTTGATTGAATACGAAAGGTTAGAAGCCAGGACAGACTTCAAGGCTTTGCCCCCGAACCTGAGAGAACATTTCATAGGAGGTTGAGGGAAGCAAGGGACACAAATAATCTTCAAGCACTTGTTCAATTTCCTGTGAACATGGCAGAGGAGCAACATATGGTTGTTCAGGAGGTGGCGATGCGCAGTATTGCTAATGTCACCTCCAGCATTGTGAAGCCCAGAACCACTGGGCACTTTGAGCTGAAACAGAGCATGATCGAGCTATTTCATGGGAATGGGTTGTTTATGGGTCTTCCACACGAGGATCCACAACAACATATCCTGAATTTCTTGAAGATTAGTGATACCTACATCATTAACGGGGTCACTCTAGACTATGTGAGGCTCACACTTTTCCCGTTCTCTCTGTTGGGCGAAGCAAAGCGATGGCTGAAGGCAGAACCAGCTAATTCTATTACATCATGGAATGATCTGGCAAGGAAATGTTTTGCAAGTTTCTTCCCTTCAGGCAAAACTGCAAGGATCAGAAGTGAGATGGTCTCCTTCAAACAGAAAGCGGGGGAGTCTTTATACTCAGCTTGGGAGAGGTTCAAGGGGCTGCTGAGAGACTGTCCTCATCACAATCAGACAAACGAAGTGTTAGCTCACGCTTTTATAGAAGGGCTACATCCTGAGACAAAGATTGTGGTAGATGCTGCAGCTGGAGGTCAACTGTTGGAGAAAAGTTTTGATGAGATATATGCGTTATTGAACAAATTCTCCAAAAGCAATCCTGATTGTCAATGAAAGATGGCAGACACACAGTGCAAAAATTTGCAGGGGTTAGATGTGGTCTCTGCATTATCAGCGCAGATTTCTACATTGACCAACAAGTGAATCAGATGACCTTGGTTATTAACAAGCAACGAGCTCAGCCAGTGAAATAGGTCTAGATATTTTGTGAAGTCTGTGGAGAAGGTCACATGAGCAATCTATGCCCAGCAAATCCAGAGTCTGTATATTTTATGGGTAATGCAAATCGAGGCCAGGCAAATTAGTATGGGGACACTTACAATCCTAACTGGAGGAACCACCCAAAATTCTCTTGGGGTGGAAACCAAGGTGCTCAGAATCAGTATATGCCACAAACACCTCAACAACAATATAGACTACCTCAGGCTGAACAACATGCAAACTCGACAAGTCACATTGAGGAAATGATGAAGAAATTGATGGCTGACCAGCATGCCCAAATAACAGAAATTATGAAGAAAGTGATGGCTGACCAGTAGGTCCAAGCAGCAACGATGAGAAATTTGGAGCGACAAATGAGACAGCTTGCTAGTGCCCAAAATACTCGACCAGCTGGGGCTCTTCCTAGTGATACCGAGCCTAATCCTAAAGCTCAAGTCAATGCGGTTACCTTGAGAAATGGAACAGTGTTAGAAGAAGTTCCAAAGAAAAAGAAGTATACGACTAGTGTTGAAGGAGAATTAGTTCTCAAGCTAGTTATGGAGAATGAGAAAGAGAATAAAGGATCAGAGCAAGTAATTAGGACAAGGCCAACACCTCCGTTTCCATAAAGACTGCAGAAGCAAAAAGATGATTCTAAGTACAAGAAATTCTTAGATATTTTGAGCCAAGTGCGTGTGAATTTGCCTTTGGTGGAAATTGTTCAGGAAGTGCCTAAGTATGCAAGTATCTCAGATATATTGTGGCCAACAAGCAAAGACATACATAGTTTGAAGCAGTTGCACTTACTGAAGAGTGCAATGCTAGAGTTTAGAGTAAACTTCCACCAACGTTGAAGGATCCTGGGAGTTTCACAATTCCTCTGTCTCTTGGAAAATAAGAAGTTGGTAGAGCCCTATGTGATTTAGGGGCTAGTATGAATTTTATGCCATCCTCTTTGTTCAAGGAACTCGGATTGGGGGTGCTTAGACCTACTACAATTGCTTTACAGTTAGCAGATAGGTCACTAGCTATGCCAGAAGGAATTATTGAGCATGTGTTAGTTCGAGTTGGAAAGTTTATTCTTCCTGTTGATTTTATTATTATTGATTACGAGGCAGATAAGAAAGTGCCCATTATTTTGGGGTGACCATTCTTAGCTACCGGTGGAGCGATTATTGATGTGAGGGAAGGGAAGTTGAAGATAAGAGTTTACGATGAGGAAGTCACTTTTAATGTGTACAAGGCACTTAAGCTCCCTAAGCATTATGAGGACTTGTGCATGATTACTGCGGTCGAATTAAAGGGGATAGAGCAGAGTTCTTATGTTAATTGTAGTGATCCAGATGGGACAACTGATTTAGAGGAGGTAGTGTTTCAAGCTGAGTGTGTGAAGATGATTGAGAAACGAGCCAGATATGAAAGAGGAGACCTTCCGAGAGTGTGCAAAAAGCTTAGAATTCATGGGAGAAAAAGAAGAAGAGAAAGCGCCTAGCCTGAGCGAGGCCCTGCGTCGTGCCGTGACTATAAATAAGACGATTGTTGGGAGGAAACCCAACATGTATTTTATTTTTTTATTTTGTTATAGTGTGAAGTTTTATATTATTTTTATTTTGCAGAGTATGGGAAGTCTGAGTACCCGAAGTTGAAGCAGAGGAGAATGTTTGAGCAGAAGTGTGGGGTCGTCCCGACCCTTAATATTGAGGATCATGTCCAAGCTAGGATCGAGAGGGTCTCAGGGAGTATTTTTCACTCTTGTTTTAATATTTTTCCTTGTGATCATGCATCGAGGACTATGCATAAAATAAGTGTGGGGTGGGGAGACTACTTTCTAAAGTGTAATTGTATAAAACTATTTTTTATTAGTTTTTCTTTTAGAAATCGTAGTAGTTATGTCTAGGTTCTCAAAATAAAAATTAAAAATAAAAACGGAAATTAGAAAAACAAATTTGAAAAAGCTCGGACTTTTCCCGACGATTGATCTATTGGACAATATTCTTGAGGGATAAAGTCCGATTAAAAACACCAAAAAGATTTTCTTTAGGATAGTTATAGGTAGTATCCCTTGGTTTTCTTTAGGCGTCGGTTCTTTTTCAATGGTGTAGCTCGAACCAGGTACTTTTTTTTTAGGAGTAGGTTAGGAAGAAACTGAGTTGCTCTGAGATACATAGTGACATGTTTGGTGCTGGCATATTAGGCTATGATAAACGATCTATCTTCCAGTATATTTGATTTGATTTGTGATGCCTGAGTTAAATAAATAGCCTATTTTGTAACGCCTTTTCTCAATTGTTTGACTTGTATGCCACATAGTGTATTATTGCTTAAATTTCTCAATTATATGTACTTGCTTGACTTGAGAGTTGAACATAATCGTCTTGATTGATTCATGTGCAATGTGTGTGAGGAATTGTGATTCTCTGTGCTATCCTGTATAGTCTAGAACTTGCCCTGTGTGTTAATCGAAGCGAAATTGTTAAGTTGTGTTAATCTAGGAGATGACGTAGGCGTTTCTTGCTTAATCATAGATATGCTTTTCACTTGAAGATAACATATTTCCGTTGCTAGCTGCTTTGAGCCTATAGACCTGTTTTGGCACCCACAGTACAAGTCGTACCCCTATTTTGTTCTTAATTTGAGATTGTTGAAGCTTTACCTCCTAAGGCACTTAGTCGCTAAAAGAAGTAAGGTGAGTGATTGAGGAGTAGCTTTTGAGTGGAATTTTTGGAAGGGCCCTTTGGTGCACTAAAGTTGAAATCAAAAGTCACTAGCCGATGAACTTTATTGTATGGAGTATGTGTAAAATAGAAAGAAAAAAAGAAATATTGCTAGAAAACAATATGATAGTCAAATAATGTAAAAACAAAAAACACACCTCCTAATTTTACTAATTTATGGTAGTGGGAGTATAGAAGTCCTTAATGCAAAAAGGGGCTATGTTGTATATGGGTTGTGGCAAGTAAATTGATTGAGAAGAATATGTGCTCGATTTATGAGTGTAGTGTATTAATGTTCCTACGAGGGTTAGTCACTATTCTTAATTTTATCATACCCGTCATTTAGCCTACATTACAACCTTAAAGTCGTAATTGATCCTAGATTTGGCTAGCATAGATTAGTAGAGATGTACACTACGAGAAAGCTTATGGTACGATCACACGATGCACATGAATTCTTTGTGAGAGTGAGCGATTTTTGTTCAATTGTGTGATGTCCTTAATTTATATTCTTAAGCATACTTGAATATGTGGACTATTCTACATTCACTCTTTTGTTTGTTGGTGAGGGCACATGATCTCATAAAGGAGTGGTAATGTTGTAAACGTCTCTTGTTGGGTAAGTGTGCGAGTTGAGAGTGCTTAGTAGTAACGGGTTAGCTTTTGAGGTAGGGTGGTTACGGATAGGCTGCTTGAATTGATTGAATTGAAATGGATATATTTGGGCATGTTTAAAACGGAAAGAATGTGAATTTTGTATGTTCATGCTTGATTGCCGATATCGATCATAGCCAAGGGTAGAGTGTATGGTTAAAAAGTGAAGTGCTCCTTTATAGTTGAGATTTGTATATAGTTGGGGTATAGTTGATAGTCCCATTGCTCGAGGACGAGAAAGAATCCAAGTGTGGGGTGTTGATATTTAGCTTAAAGTATATATATTTATATGTATATCGCCTCATGTTTTACTCGTGTTTCATGGATTTCAGATGTAAAATGTGTTGTTTTATATTAATTCGAGGTGTTTTTATGTGTAGGAATCATCCTGAACAATTGGGGGCGAAACGTACGAGATTAGAGCCAAAACGGAGGAGAACGGGAAAAGTTGGATTTTCAGTACAACATGCAGAGCTCCACGCCACCAGTGGTGCAAGTGGCAGAAACTTTTACTAGCCATCGCTAGGGCCAGCGTGGGGCGCTGTGCTGGACGTTGGTGATGGGAAAGTTATCCATGTTTGTCCGGGACAAGGTTATTTCGGCCCTAGACCTACCCAACGCGTGTAAAAGGAAGACTAATATTATCTTTAGAGGGGAGACGCCACTTTGAAGAGAGAATACACATGAGAAACATCGGGGAGCGAGGATATCTCAGTTTTCTTCATCGTTTATTAGTATTTTCAATTATGCAACACTTATGAAATTGTTTGCTATTATCATGAGTGGTTAATACCCGTAGATCTAGGGTTGTGATTAAGCCATGAATATATGGTTATTTTTTCAATTCTGTGATTAATTACTTAATTATCTGGCCAACAGTTAGGTTCTATTTACTATCTATGCTATGCTTGGGAAAGCCATGTTTAGATTAGAGAAGAACTGAAGAGAGCACGATCTTAACTCTG
>AWOL01S0053166.1:35397-56241 GCA_000715115.1 Nicotiana otophora
GGGGGGGGGGGGGATTTGTTGTTAGGATAGGAATATACCTAGTCATCGTGCTTAATTAAATATCCGTAATCTTAATCCGTTCTTAATAGATTGATTTCACAGGAATATAGGCATTAATCTATTTTGAATAGGCGAGTAATACTTCGGGAGAAGGCTACGTGAGCAATTGTTCGATTAATTAGGAACCATGAATGAATTGTATGAAAGGGAGAGTTAACTAGAACACAATAGGATTGGTGAATCGATCACAACCCTGGAATATTTGTCTCTACTGAATACACAACAATCATTTTGCTGCTTGATAATTTAGTTATTACTTAGAATTATTGTTTAGTATAATCACACTCTTGAACTCGAATTGGCTTGACTAGATAATAATCTTGGTGACTTTAATGGGTTGTTGATACAACTCTCTGTGGGTTCGACACTCGACTTATTATTTTATTACTTGTACGACCACGTATATTGCGTGTGCGTTTTAGAGAAACAGTATCCAAGCCTTATTTCGATCAAAATCAGACCTAAAACTCTCTCTAGACCTCCTAAATATATTCTTAGGGTTTTGAAGCAAGTCCATCATCCGCAACTCAAAATCATGAAGAAAACACATCAATGCGATCCTTACGACATAGGTAAGATTTTGTCGTCCTTCTTTCTCCTTATAACTCGAGTTTTAGAAAGATATTCGTGGCTACGCAAGCTTGTCGCCTGTGTAATGTATCTATATAGTCATAAGGAAGGGTGTGGATCAAAGGTAACAAGGTTTGGAAGCAAGAACACAAGAGGTATGTAGGGTTTTCGTTTCGTTTTTAGCATGATTTGGTTTAGCTATGTTCTAGCGTTTCTTCTTAATCTAATAAGAGTTGTTCAAGGGAAAATTCAGCATTTTATTATATCCTTGTATAGTATTCAATTCCATATGTTAAGTATGGAAGTAACTAGTTTAGGTTGGAACTTCAAAACAAAAAAAAAACAAAAAAGCCGAATCGCCCATTTGGCCTATGCCATCCGGATTTTTGTTTGTTCTGTTCCTTTGATGTTTTTATGTATAACTAAACCCCATATGAGCCTAATAAATTCATTTAAGATTATATAAGCTTAATTATCATGTGTTGATGCTTAAACTATTCCTAAATCATATTTAGACTTTCATGTCACAAGTTAGCCAATGGGAGCCGACATTACGTTCATAATTCCGTTTTGTCGATCGTTTGACACTATCGTGGATAACTGGATCTCCCTTAGTTTGATGTTATCATATTCTCCGGGTATCCATAACCGTGTATATGGTGGTTCTTGCTATTTTCTTTGGGGATCATCCAGTTTTAGGGAAACCTCTGCCGAAAATTTTGAAAATTTGAAGAGTTGGACCAATTTTGAGTTCCTTGGTTCCAAGTTGATTCGAGAGGGGTCTTAATGAGTTAATTCGCCTTAGGATATCCTGTACATACTAAGGTTCTCCCGAAAATGGGGACAGGCTCCTTCGTCCAACTTATGGACGACGAGCGTCAGATGACATTTGTGATTTCGTTTATGGTTTTCTTCATGATCTCGCGAGTCCATATGATGTTGCCACATGTATTATCCCAAATACATGATTACATTGATTATTCTAGGTGGATATAGCCCATAAGTCCAGCAAGGCATATTGATTATGTATTTACCTGCTGGGGGGATATAACCCGTAACGCCAGTCAAGCATGTTATATACGCATATATAGCTACAGTTTGCATTGCATGACTATAGATGAGGCTACTTCAGATGTACAATTACTTGATTGGGGGGATATAGCCCATAGCCAGACATGTGCGGTTCATATAGTAGTTCAGATTCAACACACTTTCAGCTTAAACTTTGGTTCAGTTCTAGATCCGTTGCTAGTTAAGACTCTTGTTTAGCTTTCAGCTTATATTCAGATTTTCAGCTTACAATCATACTTTAGTATGCTTTACATATTCTTTCCACCCTACATACTTTGTACATATCATACTCACGTCCCTTTCGGGGCACTGAGTTTCATGTCGCGCATGTACAAATAGATTAGCGCTTGAGGCACATTAGTAGGCCATCCACCAGCTGTTGGAGTCACTCCGCTTGCTCCCAATGTCATTTATAGTTTGGTATGAGTACAGTCAGCTAGTTTAGGTATGGCGGGGCCCTGTTCCATCTAGTACTTGTTCAGTTCAGCACTCCTAGAGGCCTGTAGATATGCACCTGTAAAGTTAGTATATTTTTATATGTCAGCTTATTTTAGCCTTGTCGGGTTTCCAGATTGTACAGTTCTTATCAGCTATGCTTATGCTTGTTCAATTTATTAGTTTATATTCATGATTAGTACAATACCAATAGGTTTAGTGATGATCAGCACTTAGTGTCACTTATCCGTCGCGGCCCTAGGCTGTGTCGTGAAAGGATCGGTGACCCGTCAAAGTTTCATATTCTAATGGGATAGGGCTGAACGGCTCAATAATAATTTTATGGGATCGGGTCATTCTCCGCAACGGTATTATGTAATACACTCTTTTGGGATCAGGTCATTCGCCTCGGCAGTATCATGTAACACACTCTTATGGGATCATACTGCTCGCCTCGGTAGAATACATATTCTTATGGGATCTAGCCATTCGCCTTGGCAAAGTAAACTATTATTATGGGATCTGGCCGTATGCCAGGGCGGGATGTTATACCGTCACTCTTTTGGGATCGGGCCATTTGCCTTGGCAGAATTGTGCATAATATTCGTTAAGGAGTAAACGTATCTATGATTTTATCTTACTTGAGACGGGATATTTTAGTGGTAATTGACCTGACAAACATTCTATTTGCAGTAATATTCGGTACTCGAGGATTTTGTGTTTACTCATCTGTTGAGGATCGTTTTTATGTACATATAACTGTCTTCACTATTTTACTTGCCATGCTCCATACCTATCTAATTTTACTGTACTTGATTTATTAGACCACTAGTAGGGGGCGATGATGATCCCTTATCATTACTTCTTCGAGGTTAGGCTAGATACTTACTGGGTATACATTGATTTATGTACTTATACTACACTCCTGCACAACTTGTGCAAGTATTGGGACAAATATATTTGGTGGTCATCTTGGCGCACATGCATAGCTGCTGAGGAGACTTTGTGGTGAGCTGCATTCCATGTTACGATCCTTAGCACACAGAGTCGCCATCTTATTTTTTCAGTTTATCCTGTCTATCCTATATTCCAAATAGATGTTGTAGTAGTATTGTACTTCCTAGTAGATATTCATGCACTTGTGACACCGGGTTTTGGGGGTTTCTAGTGGATGTCCACAGTTGTTCGTATTATTTTTATTACTTGCTTTATGTATTATTCATACATAGTAATTTGGTAAAATGTATGTTTCCATGAGTTATATACATAATTCTATTGATTTAATGAAGTTAATTAGTTTAAATGTTAAAATGGATAATTAAGTGGAGGTTCACGTGTTGGCTTGCCTAGCAGTATTGTAGGTTGCCATGACGACCTATTATCGGATTTGGGTCATGACCTTAATATAAGAGCTCTAGGTTCACTTAGGTCTCACTAGTCATGAGCAAGTCTAGTAGATTCTTGCGGATACGGAGACGTCTGTACTTATCTTTGAGAGGCTACATGGCAGTTAGGAAAACTTCCATTTATTGATTGTTTGTCGAGCAATTTGATTTTATTGAAACTTATGTATTCAGTTCCTTCATTCTCATTCAAACATGATGTGGAGCACTTATCCTCCATTGGGCATCGAGGAGTTTTTCTCTGTATGATGAGGGCAAATTACTTTCATTGCCTCATACAAGGGTGTTCGATCATTTAGTCGATGTTGGTGTTGCCCATGGTTTCGGGGCTATATATAGTGCATTATGATGTTTTTCTCGTTGTTATCACGCAGTATTGGTGTGAACAGTAGGGTGTTTACTTATGAGTTGCAGCAGTGAATGCTTTGGGAGGGTGATCATTCGGTTCTTGATTGGGAGATTCGGCTTTTAATTCCAGTGGAGGAGATGCAAATGGACTATGGATGTTTAGGTTTTGGTTGATGGAGTAGCGAGACTTGATATTTCTGAATTTGGTGGAATTTTTATTTGTGTTGTGGTGTCGTCATCCTTATATGAGTGTACTAAGGCTCGTCAGTATGGTAGTCTTCATTTGTTTGCCTTTGAGGGCACGGTGTTGCGGAGTGGTACCTAAGACGCGATTATCGGAGATGATAGTGTGTTGCGACTTTGGGGTCAAATCAGTGTTTCGAGTGTTGATGATTCGAGGGAGGTGATCCCTAAGGAGGCTTAGAGTTTATGGCATTCTATTCGTTCTGGTGCCATGGAGATATATAGTGATATGGGGCGGCCTTATTGGTGGTGGAGGATGAGAAAGGACATGGTGGGATATGTCTCCTGGTGGTTGAATTGCTAGCTGGCCAATTATGAGCAGCAGAGATTTAGTAGTTTGCTTCGGAAGATGGCTATACTGGAGCAGTTGCAGTAGTGGTAGCTATTTTATGGATTTTGTGGTAGGGTAGCCACATGCTTTGAGGATGCTTAGTGTGATTTGGGTCATGTGGGTTAAGGACTAAGTCTGTGTATTTCATTTGAGATTGTGGCTTCTGTACCTTGGAAGTTTGAAGGTGGCAAAAAGAGTTTGCTTGGAATATAGAGGGATGGAAATGCTTGGTTGTCATTTTGGGATGCAATATAGATTCAAATCTTAAATGTATTCTTGGCCCTTCAGTTGATGATTTAACGGAATGAACAGATTCTTACGGCTGGCAGATGAGTGTGGACCCAGGAAGATTAACTAATTTCATATTGGTTATAACCATGAAAATGCCATCGGAAGATATAGATATGAGGTTACATATGTGGGCTATCTCCCATGAGAGGGTTAAGGCTGTATGATTTCTTATGAAATTCCTATGAAATTCTATCCAACGTGAAGCATGTACTACGAAGTGGGCTTGGATCAATTGAAAAAGATGGTGTGACAAATAGCAGGTCGAGTGTGCATTTGGGGATGATAATTCATGGCGTGTTATGATTAGTGTACCAAGAGTTTGTCAGGATTTTGTTTGAGAAATAATGTGGAATCATTGTAGCTAGGAGGCGAAGTCATTGTGAGTCCTTGGATTTTGTGTCTATGGTTTAAAGCCAAGTAGGGGAGCCTACCATCAATGATTGGGTCATGTGGTTATATGTCTTTGCAGTTTTGTGTTATCGGTATATTGATAGATTAGGTATGATTGAGGAAGAGAACATCAGGGGTAAATTCGAGCAAGGAGTTTGATGAATTTGTGCTACATTTCACCTTATTGATGAGTGAAGGTTGTGGAATGACTCGGATTTGATATTTATTTGAGAATGTGATGTGCAATGGAAAGGATTCATTCAGCTGCTTCCTTGGATTATTCGTGTGCTAACGGAGCAATAGTTGTCTGGTTATATAATCGGCACTGATTTAGAGTGGGCGAGTCTCAACAATGGTTCTAGCGGGTTAAAGAATTTAAAGTGTCGTATGGACTTTCGGGTTCGTCGTGTGGCTATGGATTTATTTGCACTGGAGTGAGAAAGAGACTTGGAGTATTTTTATCAATATCACCAGTTTTGCGGTGTGGTGTTAAAAAGATGGAAGAAACAACTTCGGATTCGCAGACAATCTTTCTAGAATTGATGTATCAGTTAAAAATACCATTGAGCGGATGAAGAGAGTATACGATGGCTTACGGGTATTAAGGCATTGTGGTCTTGCAATTTGGGGTCACTCGAGATGAATGGTATTTGGGATCCATTGTGCGATGGTAAAAAGAGGTGTTACTTGAGGTTTTCGTCTTTTGCAGTTATGGGAAGTTGTTTGTGTATTGCGATTTTTCTTCTAAAATGAGTTTTCTAGCCGATGAAGTATTTATTCTACTGGTGGTTTAGGGGTTATGCTCAAATTCTTGTACATTCGCATAATTGCATGATCAGTGCAGTGAGCGGTGTGGAATTGGGATTGAAAAGTCAAGGTTCTAGTTTGGTTTGCCAGATTTGTGTTGCTTGGTGCAGAAGGTTGTGGGAGTATTTCCCATGAGATGATTATGTAGGTTTGACATATCATCCCTCTATGTAGTAGATATAGAGGTCAGGTACGGAGATTCTGGTAGTGTCGCAGATTGGGGAGTTTATGTATGAGAGACACACTATTCCTTTGGTTGCGGGCTGTGGAAGTTTGTTCCTTATTTGAAGGTTGATCATATGTGTCAATGGATAGGGTTATTGTGGATCTTGGAAGGCTATTAACCTATTTTGAGATGATCCGAATTGGTTTAGAGGTCCATTGGCGGGCCTAATGTGAATGTATATTCTACACCAGATCAGAAATGTGTATTCAACACAACATTGTCTATAGATGAGTCATCGGGCATGGTGTATATTGTTCCTGTCACCATCTATTTTCTATGTTACTTTTATGCTATGTGGGTTGTGAGGCGGCTTGATTATTCACATATGTGTTGTGATCATGTGAAGGGTTTGGTGATATATAAGCGAGATAGCTCTAGAGATGCTGGTTATTTATTGCACCTTAGTCGTGCTTGGCCTTTTGTAGCGTATGATGCTATCCGTCTACCCAGGGTTATGCTTATGCACTTGGAATGCTTGTGGTTGATATACATTTGTCTAGTGAGTATGAACATTTTGGCTCGACGGGTTCCCCTTATTGATTGTTAGGTATAGATCGGGCAGTACGCCGCCACGGATAAGATGTTTTCATCGGGTTGCATGCTGCAACGGTGAGATGCTGTGTATGATTCCTTATACTATTTTGTGTGTTTTACTTCCCCTCTATGGGATAGATCCATATTATTTCATTTGGTGGTTATATCTGTCACGTGTGTGGGATAGTTCTCTACCTGGCTTCCTTCCTTATTGGTCATATTCGAATTTGGCTGGTTGGCTCATTGATGATGTCATATGAGATTTTTGACATTGTTTGATATGGCTTATTGCCCAAGCAGCTTGTACTGGGTAAGAGGAGGTTGTTGGACATGGAATCAGTGGAAACAAATTTGTATAATATATGTTTGGAGGGAGCATGTCGCTAATCATTTCAAAATGCAGCGATGATTCTTTTCAAACAAAAGAACCCCATGGTTTTTGATTTGACGAGTGGTTATGAGAGTCTGCACCTCTCTTTCATAGTTGCAGTATTGCAAGGTTTTAAGCAGGATTATTTTTGTCATGAGGTATATTACCGGTACCGGGTTCGAAATTGCAGCTAGTGTGGTTGGAAGATATTACTATGAGCAGATAAATTATGCGATGCATTGTGCTGTTACGACTTGGGTGTATATGTATGTTTTGGTACAACTTGTGGAGACTGATACAATGTATTTATGCAATAAATTGGTTCTTATAGGAAATTCAGGATGTTGGAGTTTGGTTCTAAGGCTTGTGAGCTAAGGTTGCATAAAGTATCTTCCGTCTTGGGTTGAGTTAATGTTCTCATATAGATTGTGATGGCACGGGTAGGTGCACGGGGAGTCATACAGTGATTTTGGCAACTTTGGAATGACTCTCAGCACATTCGAGGACGAACATATGTTTAAATGGGGGAGAATATAATGATCCGACTGGTCATTTCGAGTTCTAGCATGTCGTTCAGCAGTTTGAGACCTTGGGTAGCTTTACCTTATATATTATGACCTACACGTGTAGTTGGTTTTGATTTTCGGGGAGTTTGGAATAGATTTGGAATAATAATTATCAATTCAAAAGCTTTACGTTAGAAGAGTTGACCAAGGTTTGACCTCATAGTCGAGATTTTAAGGTTCCTATAGGTTTGTAAGGTGATTTCAGACTTGGGCATATGTTCAGGTTGGGTATCGGGTCATCCGGGAGCTATTTAGCGCTTATTATCGAATGTTTTCATTTTGAAGGTTTTTGAATTTATTAAGTTTGACATGGAGTGTATTTTGGTGTTATCTAACTCTGGGCGGTGTTCCAGGACCTTTGATATGTTGATTTTATGGATTGAAACTTTTGTGTGTGTAGATTGGTCGTGATTCGAAATGTCCAAGTGATTCGGACACGTTCGGCGAAGTTTGATGGTTTGAAATTTAAAAGTAGGATTTTGATCTTCGATCCGTAGTTTTGATATTATTCGTGTCGTTTCGAGTCTTTGGTTAAGTTTGGATGAGGTATGGAGACTGGTGAGTTTCAGGGTGGTTTTGGACCATGTCGGAGTGTTTTGTTACTGCTAGTTGCTGGTTCTGGTTTTGTTCTTCATGAACGTGGTGGGAAGCACATGTCGCAAAGAAAGATTTTGAGTAGGAGTGGTTTGTGCTCCGCATTCGCGGTGGAGGAATCACATTTGCGGAGGCTTGGGGCTGAGGTATTTTGCTTTCACGAAGGAGAGACTGGGTCTGAAGATTTGGCCTTCACGTTGGTCAGGACTGGCAAGGCTTTGTGTTCGCAGGCTCTCTTTCGCGTTTGCAAAGAAGACTTCTTTGTAGCTGTAGATTTTGCCTTCGGGATCGCGAGGGTACTTCCGCAATCGCAAAGAAAGATGCATGGGTAGAATATAAGTCAACAATATCTGGATTTGGCTAATTTCATCTCATTTCTTCCATTGGAGCTGGTTTTGGGCAATTTTAAAGGGGCATTTTCATCATTCTCACAAGGTAAGTGATTTTACTCATTATGAGCTAAATACATGGATTATATATGGATTGTAACATGAAAATTGGCAGAAATTATGGGATTTTGGAAGAAAACCTAGAAAGGGTATTTTTCAGTTTTGACCATGAAATTGGATATGGAATTGGGAATAAATTATATATTTGAGTTCGTGGTGTTATGAGTAATATTTATCTTCGAGAATTTTCAAAATTGGGACATTGAGGACCAGGGGTTGACTTTGTTGACTTTCCGTGTACGGTTGGGAATTGTTTCTATTTGATTAAATTAGGAGTTCCTGAGTATGTTTTGATTAGTTTGCACGTTGTTTGGCTAGTTTCAGATCATTTTGCATTGGTTTGAGGTGTTAAAGTGGCGTTGGATCCGATTATCGAATTTCAGAGCAAGGTATGTTTCCTGTCTAACGTTATGAGGGGGAATTTACCCCATAGGTGCTATATTATTTATGTGCTACGTGCTATGGGAGCTACGCACATATGAGGTGTCGAGTATACGTGCGTATGCTAGAATTTCTGATTATGTCCAGGTAGATTTAGACTCACGCCATGCTTTAGTTGTACTATTTTAGTTATTCTTGCCTGTTTAAATGCCTTAATTACATCTTGGCCTAAGAGTAGACTTGCGTAAGTATCAGACTCGTTGTTTTAGATACTTGTTGAGCTATTTGATTTGTGGTGGACATTATACTTCCTTTTTACGGATTTCTTCTGTGTGTGCATATTCATCCCAAAGTTTTCTTGAATTTTATAACTCACATGAATATTTGTGAGTGGGGCCTATGACCCGTCAAAGTTTTATATTCTGATTGGATAGGGCTAAACGCCTCAGCAATGCTCTTACGGGAATGTGTCGTTCGCCTCAGCGGTATTATGTAATATACTCTTATAGGATCGGGCCGGTCACCTCGGCAGCATTGTTTAACACACTCCTATGGGATCGATCCATTCTCCTCGGCAGAGTACATATTCTTATGAGATCGGTCCATTCTCCTTAGCAGAGTACAATATTCTTATGGGATCTGACCGTATGCCATGGTGGGTTGTCATACCATCACTCTTATGGTGTCGGGCCATTCGCCTCGGCAGAATCGTGTGTAATATTCAATAAGGAGTCAGCATATCTATGATTTTATCTAACTTGACACGGGATATTTTAGTGGTTATTGAACTGACATACATTCTATTCCCGTTAATATTCGGTACTCAAGGATTTTGTGTTTACTCATATGTTGAGGAACGTTTTTATGTACATATGTCTGTTTTTACTGTTTTACTTGCCATGCTCCATACCTATCAACTTTTATTGTTGTTGATTTATTGGACCACTAGTAGGTGTCGATGTCGACCCCTCGTAACTGCTTCTTCGAGGTTAGCCTAGATACTTACTGGGTACGCATTGATTTACATACTCATACTATTCTTCTACACTACTTAGGCAGGTACTGAGATAGGTACATTTGGTGGTCATGTTGGAGCATAGGCGCAACAGTTGAGGAGACTTTGTGGTGAGCTTTATTCCATATTACGATCTGTCGTGCACGAAGTCCCCATCTTATTTATTTATTTTATCATGTCTATTTTATATTCCAGACAGATGTTGTAGTAGTATTATACTTCCTAGTGGATGCTCATGCACTTGTGACACCGGTTTTTGGGGATTTCTAGTGGATGTCCACAGTTGTACCTATTATTATTATTACTTCGCTTTATTTATTATTCATACTCGGTAATTTGGTAAAGAAGAACGTATGTTTCCATGAGTTCTGGATTTAATTCTATTTATTTAATAAAATTACTAATTTTAAAAGCTATAATGGATAATTAAGTGCAGTTTTACATGTTGGCTTGTCTAACAGCATCGTTGGACATCATCACGACCTATTATGAGATTTGGGTCTTGACAATGCTAAAGTGTAAATATGTCGGTACTGAACAAACCACACATAAAGCTGTCACGCCATCCATCATAGGAAAAGGTCACCCGGTTCGACACAAATTATTTCCTTAAGAAGAACCGCGGCATAAAGAAAAACCAAGGAGTTTAATTAATACTACTACAATTAAAGAAAATAACAATATAAAAATAAAAAACTAGTGCTAACATGCTAGAAATAAATTACAAAATATCACTAATAGACTACAAAAGTTAACCAATGTATCAAGTTCACAAAATAGTCATGCTCCACATACATCCATCACATATAAATGAACCACCCCAACCTAATGTGTTGCACTGTCCTCAATGCAACTAAACAAAACAAGGTAAAATGTGAGAGGCGCTCCCTAAAATCTGCATCGCTCCGAGTTGGAGGTATTGGAAACTGTGTGCTCCAAGTCATCCTCGTCACCATCATCCAATCCACAAAATTTCCTCAGTGTGCTCATCATTTTTGTCAGGAACTTGCTCTTCTTGTTTTCAGGTTCTCTCCGCTTCAGCTGCCTCCACTCAATCTTACCCAGTTTAGCTTTAATAGCATGCTTCCCTCGAACACGATCTGTCAAAGATGGACTCTTCCATGTCCCAGACGGACCTGCAGATGTGCGCTCTCCAGACGGTCCAGAAGGGAGACCGGCCACAAGCTGGTGGAACTGTGTCTCCATGCCATATACTTGGCGTGAGATATACCTGAGTGTGAGAGGTAACTCCTAGGTAACGGCGCCAATTTTGATGACGTCAAAATTCACTCCTCAAAGAGTAAGCGGACACAGTCGCATGCAATATAATTTACCCAACTTTGACTTAGGGGCGAATCTCAGAGAACAATATATAGCCGATTAGGCAAGTAAGTGAATTATAGCTTATTATGCTAAGCAAACGCTAAAAAGGGTTTTGAGAAATTGTTATAGCTAATAAAAAAATGTAAACTTACCTAGAAAGTAAGTAAAATGATCAATGTCTACAAGCACGGATGCAAAGGGAATTACACTCAAGTAACGATCCAATATATTTCACGATTTTACGAATATGATCAACTTTATGATATTTAGCCTCGGATAATAATTCTATATTAGCTTCTTACAAAGACTAACAAGACTTCCTAATTGAATTATCCCTGAAAGAATTAAGAGGATTAAGCACACCCGAATGTAGCAACAAGTAGTTCAATCCTATCACTAGGTAGAATCTATAAAGTGAGGGTTAATGCCTCAAATTTTTGTTAATTAATGTTTCCCAACCCCAAGATTTTTGTTAATTAATGTTTCACTAGGTGCAGTTTTTTCCAAGATTAATTTGAAGTTAATGGGTGAGTCCTGGGGTTAGCTAATCCTTTTGGAAACAATAAAGAACAAGAATAATTAAAGAAACAATTGACTTACTTCAATATTAATAAAAATCATTCAATACATAAGCATAATAAGAGATTTAATCCAAACTTTAATAATGAATATTTCCATAAGCAAGATTCAAGTATTGGAATAAATACTACACACTTAGATATTCAATATAAAGCAAGAAAATAAAGAAATGAGTAAAAGATTAAGAATTTTTCATCCAAAAACTTCAAATCTTCAACCCCCAAGTATGTGTGCAATGAACTCTATCTCCAAAGCTTGTATTCTTAGTCAAGACGACCAGAGAACTCTTCCAAATAATCTAGGTCGAGTATTAAATGGTTTGAGAGCCAAAAATGTGAAATTCCAGTTCTGTCCAATTTCTGCTCGGTTAAGATGCTACGTGTTCGCAAAAAAGACCCTGCGATAATGATGAATAATGCTTCAAAGAGTCGCGATCGCAAACTGCACCTAGCATTCGCGCAAAACATCTTACCAACCACTGACGAGCTTTCCCTCATCGTGTTCGCGTAAAGACAAACACGTTCGCGATAGACTTCTTCCAAGTTGACTGTTATCGTATCACTCCACCCCGCGATCATGTAGAGTAGTTTACCAGTTGCTGACTAGCTATTCCTTATTCGCATTCACAGCACTTACTCTGCGTTCGTGATGGATATTCTACTAGACTTCCGCGATCGCATAAAAACTCCCCGCGATCGCAAAGAGCATTAACTAGCATCACTCCATTTTTCCATTTAAACGCATTTTAACTTGTTTTCTTCTGTATCTTCTCTAAATCACATTATACCTCAAATATACCAATAAAACTCAACGACTGCCTTAGTTTCATAACAAAATCATACAAAAGTCTAAGTATCAAGAAAAGATATGTTGGTAAAATACCATCTTATCAATTACCATTAGATTATTACACCTAATTTATATAAACTGAATGTGGGATTTGGGGGTTTTTGGTCTATGATTTTGGAGAGTAAGCTGTTATTGATTAGAGAGTCAATTTGAGGTTGGAATTGGATGAAATACATATATCTGGACTTGTATTGGAATAAGTATTCGGAAATTGTGAGTTTGATCGGCTTCCGGAGTGTGGGCCTGGGGTTGACTTTTTGGCTTGACTTTGCACAATTTATTCAAGATCTTATCTTTAGCATTTAGAAACGTTTCCTATGACTTTTATTGATGATATTAAGTTATTCTTGCTAGATTCGAGGCGTTCGGAGGTTGATTCACGTGGGAAGTGCTTTCTAGAGTGCTGATTTTGCTTGCTTGAGGTAAGTATCTTACCTAAACTTGGTTGAGGCACTAGTTGCTTGAGTTATTTGTGATAGCTATGTGCTATGGGTAGCGCACATGTGTGGGGTTGAGCCCATATGCATGCACCGGGGTATTATCCATGCTCAGGGTAGTGCTTAGACTATGCCATGCCTTGAATTTGTTATAAGCTTAATATTGTGATGTTTCTCCTATTTGTACCCTTGTTGTGAGCTATTTGAGCCATATTTTAGGTTACTTAGAGGTTAATCTCCTGATTAAACCTGATAACTATTACTTTCGTGATGTACTGGTCTGTTGAACTGCGATTGCACACTTTGCATATGCATACACCTTAGCATGTCACTTATACCCATCCAGGAGTATGAAATTTGATGTTCGTTGATCATGTACAAATATTCTTGTATATCTGATTTCTATATGATATGGATTGGACTGGTAGCCTGTGACCACGCCAGGTGGATTGTGATATTGAGCCTACGATCACGGTGGGCGGATTGTGATATTATTGGCATGTGAATTGTCCGTGTAGCACGTGAATTGTCCGTGCAGATCTGAGTTATTGATATTATTGGCACGTGAGTTGTCCATGCAGCATGTGAGTTATCTGTGCAGCATGTGGATATGAATCCACCCCCCTAGGGTCACCCTCTCATGTTCCTTTTTAATAGTGTACACGCGGATTGAGGAAAACGGATTAGTGGTTTGGTACAGTTATGGAAATTCTGAGAAAAGGCTAGTCAATGTTTAATTCGATTATTGCATTTCATCTTTACTTGCAATTTCCTTGGTGGTTTACCTGATTTGTTTGCATATCTTCTTTATATGCTAGATTGTTGACTGAGTTGAGTATGTTAAGGAATGGAGTGTACCAAGGTGGTTCCTTTTGTGATTCATGACTTGATCGTATTATTGTTCTGTCCTTGTTGGATTTATGAGTTGTACATGTGATTAGTGAGTATCATTTATAATTCTTGCTTTTATTACCTCGTCGAGGTTAGTTATGATACTTCTTAAGTACATGGGGTCAGTTGTACTCATACTACACCCACACTTAATTGTGCAGATCTAGGTGTTGGACCGAGCCACTAGTAGCTGAAGCTTGTTGCTGAGTTTGTAATCCGAGAGACGAGGTAGAGCTGCATGTCGAACTTGGTTTTGGCATCTCTTTTTATTTTGTACTATTGTGTTTCATTCAGGCAGTATTGTTATTGGTATTTCATATTTTTATTTTTTTAGAGCTCATGACTCTGTATTTACTAGTTTTGTGGGATTTGATATGTATCGACGATATTGTTTATGTTAATTGGTCATAGACTTGTACTGTTTCTGTTAATGTGGTATTTATATTTCACTTCTATTACATTTGACTTGCCTAGCAAGTGAGTTATACGCCATAATTATTGGTTGGTAGTTTTGGGTCATGACACACATCCAACGTGGGGAACATGCGGGTAGAGGTCTTCCTAGAGAGGGAGGCCAGGCTCGTTGCTATGCTTTCCTTGGTAGGACTGAGGCAGTCACATCAAATGGAGTCATCACAAGTATTGTTCTGATCTGTTATAGATATGTTTCAATTTTATTTGACCCGAGTTCTACTTATTCATACGTTTCATCCTACTTTGCTACGTATTTGGATATGTCTCGTGATTCTTTGGTTAATCCTATTTATGTGTATACGTCTATTGGGAATTTCATTGGTGGACATGTCTACCATTATTGTGTGATCACTATTGGGGCTATGAGACGAGGGTTTTGTTTTGCATAATATGGTGGACTTTGATGTGATTTTGTGTCATGTCCCGACCTTGGGGAGCGGGAGCGGTGCTCAAAACGAGTTATCCCAGTCAAGAAGCCTACTTAGTTCCTATCTTTTAACCTTGCCCATGAACAGCTTGAGGATAAATACCAAGAGTTAGACCAACGAGAGAATAAAACATGCAACACCAATTTTCATTACTCAAAGAAGCTTCATTAACTATTACCAAAATATTACAAGTTCATAGTTTAGAAGAGGAGACTTTCGACAATTACAACAACATTTTAATTAGTTTTCCCCACTCAAAACACAGCGCACAGTATATCCACGGAGCCTCTAAATAAACATGAGACTAGTATGAAAATGTCGGGGCCACCCGGCTATACCTTAAAATAATATAAAACTGTCAATACAAACATATGGCCCGATATAGAGTAGGGCTCACTGAATCAGCTGAGAAGAGGGTACACCTATAAAGAACCTGAGCCACCTTCTGCGGATCCACCTGCATCCATTAAAGATGCAGCGTCCCCGGCAAAATACACGTTAGTACATATGGAGTAGTACTAGTATGTAAAGCCAAATGCCCTCACACAGAATGGAATACCAATATAAAGGAAAGGAAACATGAAAGCAGTGAGAAGATCAACAATGATTTAATGCTAATTCAGAACATAATCGACTTTACAATACTTATGTACATTTTTAGTTGGGAGATCATTAGATACCGATCACTACCATGCACGTCGCATGGAGTCCGATCACCACTGGATCGGCTAAGCTGTCTCACCGTGATGAATGTGGATTGACATGGAAATACGAATCAAATATAACGACATGAAAGACTTACCACCATAAAACGATACTTAAAAAAAATACTTTTGTATTTAAAGGAAATAGAAATATATATATATATATATATATATATATATATATATATATATATATATATATTCTTCTCATATCCTTTCATATCATCTTTCAATTTATTGGCACTCTTGGCCATACATGTTAATCTTTGTTCCTGGCACGATGGCTGCCTCGCGTATTTCACACTTTCATTCCTTTACTTCTAAAGATCATTATCATAAACATCAATATGTAGAACATTTGGGAAATCATAGATTTAAATTCATGAATAATGTGTGCCTTAAACACATTGAATTTATTTCAAAAGGGGAGCATAATGATTGGCAATCAAAACATGAGTTGAAATCATAAGCAACTAATATATCATTTATCCTTGGAATATTTTTCCTAAAAGGGGAACATGATATCTATAGTTTCTACTCTTGAGTATGTAAGAGCCCAAACCACAGTGGAAATACTTACAAAGGAGAGCATGGTGATTTACAATTGAAACACGGATTCAAATCATAACCTTTAGTTACAACAACCATATTTGAACATTCTTCCCACGAAGGGGGGGCATAATATGATAGGGGCAATTTGAACATGACTCGACTACATAAGCATATAGGTAAATCAATCATCGGAAGCAATTCAGAATAGTAGGGATATGAGTGTGAACCAACCAAATTGGGAACATACGAGGAACTAATGGATTCTGATTCTAGAAATGGAGTTTTGCCAACATACCACGATGGAGCTCTTTCAGGATACTAAAACCTCCCACTACTCTTACAACTTCAATATATATCAACATAATTCAATTGGACCAATATTAGTAAAGGTTTCCAGGTTTTAGGTTATTTAGACATTTTACCAAACACCTAGTAGCATTCTACTACCTCTAGTAGTGGTGTTTCATTATCCAACAATCCCTCCTTCCCAACAACAAGAGATAGTACAACATCCTTTGTCTACTAACTGCCTTCTTTAGTATCATTATAATCATCAATGAACTCACATCCACCAAATTTACTAATTAACTCTTTACAAAATCTCTACAACACCCAATAATCGAAGTTCAACACTTATGGGTTCCAATCACCATCCCATAAGTGATAATACTTATTTCTTGCTCATATATTCACTAACAATCCATGCATGTAGGTTTGAGGGTGATGTATTACCACTTGTAGCCTAAATCTTGAAAGCCAACTTTTGGGATGTTCTTGAGATTTTGAAGAAATCCTATGGAGTCCAAGATAAAACCCTATTGTAACGAGTTATTGAGAAGTAAAATCATCATAAAAATACACTTATACTCACCTTAAGTGTGTATTGGAAGCTTTGGTCGGATGGGTGATGGAGAGAAAAACCCTAGTCTTGAAATCCTTTTATTTTTCTCTCTGTCACGCCTCGAACCTAGGGAGGCGTGGCTGGCACCTGGTATCATACTGGCCCAAGCGAACCACTGTGTAACTCATTTGTTTTTCTTCTGTAACTATCATGGGCCAACATGGCCACAACTCATAATTTATAAATATAAGTGGGCAACATTGTATCACTGAACCATTTTTCTTAAAACATGAATATATATATATGGGCCGTCAAGGCCTCTGACATACTGTACAAAATGAACCTCTGTCTACAAAGCCTCTAAGATTATATGACATCAAATGGGACAGGGTACTGGCCTACCCATAAGTCTGTAGCAAAAGTTTGACACGATGACTCATAGATTCTGATGCACTCCGAATAAGGTGGAGTCTTACCGATCCTTCGCCGAATGCCAATCTCGTCTAATATGAGGGCTCGTCAAACTAATTATCTATACCTGCAGGCATGAATGCAACATACTCAACAAAAGGACGTCAGTACGAATAATGTACTGAGTATGTAAGGCAGAACTGAAACATAACAATAAGTCAACATTAATTAAGGACATATAAGAATCAACCTGAATCTCTGATGTGTAACCGTAAATACATACTTATTATACTTATATATATACAATGCTTCTCTTTAAGACTATTATCCATATCGTATGATGCGTGACTGTCCAACTTGATTAGTGGTAACTGCCCGACCGACCATAACTCGGTGGTAAATGTATAATTGCCCAACCGGCCGTAGCTCGGTGGTAAATAGATGACTGCTCGACCGGCCTTAGCTTAGTGGTAAATGAATATTCATGTCTGCCCAACCGACAATAAATAATGATACATAACTTCCCAACCGGCCGTAGTTCGGTGGTAAATGCATAACTGCCCAACCGACCGTAGCTCTGTTGTAAATGAATATGCATGAAGATGTGTGTATCACTATATTATAAACATTAACATCTTTATCAAATACCTCAATAGGGAACTAGATACATACTTAGACATGCTTGAATATCACTTTACCGGAATGAATTACATAGACATCCTTAACTGCTAAGAGTAGAACTGCTTATGGAATAGCATTAGGTTTACGTATTGTTACTTGGATCATGCCAAAAATGGTCCGTGTGATATTCGTGTGATATTCTTTTGAGAAGGATTGCACCGTACTCCCTTAAAATCGCAAAATCTCATGCTATATAGTAAAAATGGTCTCTGTACGAAATGTTTTAAAGCAGTACGTTGCTATTGCACTCCATGAACTTTGCTGAAGCTTTTTGACGCGAAAGTGTTAAAGTTATACAATTCAAGAGCTTTGGGATTTTGACGTGAAATGGTAGAATTATACAATTCAAGGATTGGAATTTATGGAAAAGGTGTAGTATAAAGTGATGATTAGGCACCAACCCATCTTAATTGTGACATCTTGCAAATTTGAATTCAAGAGTCACTCAAGAATCATGTGTTGCTTCCACGTGGGGAAAGTTTAGGCTTATCCAACATTAGCCACTTAATTCATTAATTAATTTATTAATTCCCCATTAATCAATTATTCACATAATTAAGAACTATCTCAAATTACTTAAAATACTACCTACTACTATCGTGGTCATGTGGTAGCATATAAAATCAATACATACACTTATTATTTTATTAAAACATCCATGTAAAAAAATATATATATTTTCTCAACTTATAATTTTCCTAATCTCATATAAAGAGTAAAAATTCTCGTACGCTTAATTCTTAAAATTGTAAAAAGATAACCTTATTTTCTTGTGAGAAAATAATTTCTATCTTTACAATAAAGAAAATCTCATAAACTTTCTTATATTATGTGTATAATTTACCATATTCGAAAATAATAATAATGGTAACTATCAAAAATTATACTTATAAAAATTTTACTAAAATACTCCACTTAAAAGAAAATACCACATTAACATAATATCTAACGGTATCAATGTTATTAAACTTACGGAGTCTTACAATAACATAGTCACAAATAATCTATAATCTCATGAATAGTTTTAATCCCTTCTATCTCATATGGATTACTACTACTAATTCTAATATTAAATTACATGATGTAACATCCTTCCCCCCTTTAAAACATTCGTTCTCGAATGTTAACGCTTAGAGATTTACAAAATTTTTCTCTAGGGTCTCCTTTGTAAACTAAACTAAAACCCAATCTCTATCTGGAGTCTCGACTATTTACAATCTCTTGTACTTGAATATCTCGTATCTTCTTCACCTTTACCTTACTTACCTTTCAATCTCGCATTGTATCTTCTGTTTCTTTCATAAACTCTCTTCCATATTACGCCTTAAAGCTCTACTATAATACCTGCACCTCTGGTGCATACAAAATCTCGCGAAGGCTTCATACTGACTTCTTATGACTCAACTCTCTGGCACGATCTGGAAACAAAAGAAGAAAAACATTTCCTAAATACCCTATAGCCTCTCATTTATAAATGTGACGTGCAACACATCCATAAGTGAGACTCTACTAGGCACAGCTTTGTAGACTCCCAAGGGCACGACCCGCTCTGATACAACTTTGTCACGCCCCGAACCTAGGGAAGCGTGGCTGGCACCCAGTGCCGTGCTGGACTGAGCGAACCACTATGTAACTCATTTATTTTTCTTCTGTAACTATCATGGGCCAACACGGTCACAACTCATAATGTATAACTATAAGTGGGTAACATTGTATCAGTGAACTATTTTTCTTAAAATATGAATACATATGGGCCGTCAATGCCTCTGATATACTGTACAAATTGAACCTTTATCTACAAAGCCTCTAAGATTATTTGACATCAAATGGGACAGAGTACCGGCCTACCCATAAGTCTGTAGCAAAATTCTGGCACCGATGACTCATAGACTCAGATGCACTCCGAATGAGGTAGAGTCTTACCAATCCTTCGCCGAATACCAATATTGTCTACTGTGAGGGCTCGTCAAACTGATTATCTATACCTGCAGGCATAAATGCAGCGTCCCCAACAAAAGGACGTTAGTACGAATAATGTACTAAGTATGTAAGGCAGAACTGAAGCATAACAATAAGTCAATATTAATTAAGGACATATAAGAATCAACTTGAATCTCTGATGTGTTACCGTAAATACATACTTATTATACTTATATATATACAATGCTTCTCTTTAAGACTAGTATCCATATCGTATGATGCATGACTGCCTAACTAATCAGTGGTAACTGCCCGATCGACTGTAGTTCGGTGGTAAATATGTAACTGCCCGACCGGCCGTAGCTTGGTGGTAAATATATAACTGCCCAACCGGCCGTAGCTCGGTAGTAAATGCATGACTTCCCGACCGACCGTAGCTCGGTGGTAAATGAATATTCATGTCTGCCCAAACGACAGTAAATAATGATACATAACTTCCCAACCGGTGGTAACTGCCCAACCGACCGTAACTCGGTGTTAAATGCATAACTGCCCAACCGACCGTAGCTCGGTGCTAAATGAATATGCATGAAGAGGCGTGTATCACTATATTATAAACATTAACATCTTTATCAAATACCTCAATAGGGAACTAGATACATACTTAGAC
>AWOL01S0053167.1:0-42264 GCA_000715115.1 Nicotiana otophora
TGCATGAAGAGGCGTGTATCACTATATTATAAACATTAACATCTTTATCAAATACCTCAATAGGGAACTAGATACATACTTAGACATGCTTGAATATCACTTTACCAGAATGAATAACAAGACATCTTTAACTGCTAAGAGTAGAACTACTTATGGAATAGCATTACATTTACGTATCGTTACTTGGATCATGCCAAAAGAAAGAAGGATTAGCCTTAACATACCTGGAGTAGGAAAAAATCCGTGTGATAATTTTTTGAGAAGGAGTGCAACGTACTCCCTTAGAATCACAAAATCTCATGCTATATAGTAAAAATGGTCTCTATACGAAATGTTTTAAAGCAGTACATTGCTATTGCAATCCATGAACTTTGCTGAAGCTTTTTGACGCAAAAGTGTTAAAGTTATACAATTCAAGAGCTTTGGGATTTTGACGTGAAATGTTAGAATTATACAATTCAAGGATTGGAATTTATGGAAAAGGTGTAGTATAAAATGATGATTAGGCACCAACCCCTCTTAATTGTGACATCTTGCAAATTTGAATTCAAGAGTCACTCAAGAACCATGTGTTGTTGCCACGTGGGTAAAGTTTAGGCTTATCCAACATTAACCACTTAATTCATTAATTAATTTGTTAATTATTGATTAACCAATTACCTACATAATTAAGAACTATCTCAAATTACTTAAAATACTACCAACTTTTAACACACTTTATATATACCCTACTATCATGGTCATGTGGTACCATATAAAATCAATATATACACTTATTATTTTATTAAAATATCCATGTAAAAAAATACATATATTTTCTCAACTTATAATTTTCCTAATCTCATATAAAGAGTAAAAATTCTCGTACAATTAATTCTTAAAATGGTAAAAAGATAACCTTATTTTCTTGTGAGAAAATAATTTCTATCTTTACAGGAAAGAATATCTCATAAACTTTCTTATATTATGTGTATAATTTACCATATTCTAAAAAAGTAATAATGGTAACTATCCAAAATTATACTTATAAAACTTTTACTAAAATACTCCACTTAAAAGAAAATACCACATTAACATAATATCTAACGGTATCAATGTTGTTAAACTTACGGAGTCTTACAATAACATAGTCACAAATACTCTATAATCTCATGAATGGTCTTAATCCCTTCTAGCTCATATGGATTACTACGACTAATTCTAATATTAAATTACGGGATGTAACACTCTCTCCCCGCTCATGCATTTATATATTACAAAGGACCTCGTGGCGGGCACGCGGAGGGCGCCCAACGCGTTCTATCTCTATTCAGGCAATATACTAGCGCACACTAAGCGTGCATTACAGACTAAATGCGCTAGTTTATTCCTTGCCAACTCAGTTTTCCTTTAGCACGCTGAGCGCGCGTTAGTGCCTTAATGCATTATTTTTGCCAATTTCAACCAACTTTTCAAAGCTTATGTTTTTACTTCCTTTTTTCTATTTTGACACTCCCAACTACCTCAACTTGAACTATTTATGCATTATTATGCTCCGATCACCTCTATCCCCTTGTGTGGGTCCACACGAACTTCGAGATTGACTTTATTACCCTTTAAAACCTATATAAATAGCCCGAGTCAACTATGCCAATTTACGGGCTTTGCATCCTCCCCTACTTAGGATCATTCATCCTTGAATGATGGTTAGAGTCCACCCTTGAAACCGAGCATAAATTTTCTTTTCACTGAATCAGCTTTATACATCTCTCGTTACTTTTCAACAATCACCAATGCCTCAAAATTTGGCTAACTTTCCAGATTTTCATAAATTATGGTAGTGTTTCCTCTGTTTTTGGGTTTATCAACTTGCCAGAGATCCAGAGAAACCAACCATAACATTATAGGCATATCATATACATGAAATCGTCACCAACCATAACATTATAGGCATTACATTACCAAAAAAGGGCATCTTAGCATAAGCTATATAGGTTTAAAACATAACTCGTAGAAAGTAGGTTTCTAACATTCTTTTAAACACAACCACTTGGTTCTTACAATCAAGTGGAGATATTTTCTCTTCATATCATTCTCGGCCTCCCATGTAGCCTCTTCAACTTGTTGGTTTCGCCATAGCACTTTGACGGAGCCAATCTCTTTATTTCTTAACTTACAAATTTGTTTATCAAGGATGGAAAAAGGAACCTCTTTGTAGATCCATTCTTCATTAACTTCAATAGTATCCACCAAGACGATGATCAACGGATATCTAATCACCTCATTCAACATAGACACATGAAATACCGAATGTACCACGGACAACTCTAGAGGTAACTCGAGCGTATAAGTCACTTGAACAACCTTCAGCAACATTCTATAAAGTCTGATATACCTTGGACTCAATTTTCCTTTCTTATAAAGTAACATAACTTCTTCATAGAGAAAATATTGTGAAACACCCATTCATTTTCCTCAAACCCCAAATCTCTAGGTCGAATATCCGAATTGGACCTTTGGCGACCCTCAACCTCCTACACTTTATCTTACGATGCATTTGAATGAATATGACCACAAGGTCTCCTGCCCAATATGTTTGATAATGGAATGATACTTTTTACTTGTTTGAACCTTCAACCCCAGCAAGTTTAGTTCAGTTAGGAACAACGAGGTTCGGGAGTTAGCTGGATTTGTTCAAGAATCCATCAATGTGTTGAGTATAGTCATTTCTAGAAGTTATAACATATGAAGTACCAATGTTACTACCAATAGTTCTAGCATGGTTAATCATGGTGATAACATAATTGATTCGACTAAAGGAGACCTACAGTCAACCAGTACATATAGATAACGTGAGAACCATGTATATGACACCAAAATCTAAAAGAAGTGAGTTTTTTAGGCATGTGATATATGAGAGATATGGCCGGGAGGATAATGACAATAGTATAGGTTATTCTTGGAAGACGAGAAGTCATGAAAGAGATGGTAATTAGTTCTTTATGCCATATATACCTTGTTTGGCAATGATAAGTCTAAGGAGAAATAACCAAGTATTTGTCATAAGATGTCTCCTTAAGTGTATGGCAAATCGGCTGAACTCAAGCTGGGAAGATCCTTGAACCATGAATGCGATAGAGCTTTCAAAAAATATACCAAGTTGCATTATGCCCTAACGGTAGTTGACACAAAATATCTAGGCCCCAAGCCCATGAGGCTGAAAAAGAGGTTGAGCACTTATGAGCACCCTGGCAACTTAACCCTCCCGATAGTTTATCCTATTCGAGAGGACTAGATATATGATAGACGCATTCCTCGGGTTGATAAGTTCAAGACATGTAAACAATTTGGAACATCCACCCTAAGTGGGGAAGAAAAAGCCACGCTAAGGTTATTTAAGTTCGACCACATAAGAGTGAGACCATGTAGCTAGGATGTCTTAATATTGTGGTGAAGTCATGAAAGGTTCTAATGGTAATTGTGATGCTCCAAAGGGAAATGCAAAAGATAAACCCGTAGCCCACCCAAGGATATGGAATATCAGGGAAGGTAAATTCTTCGCACATGACAATGCACTAGACATGGTAATCAATCCTGGAATCCAAGCGAGTAAGAAAGGGACAAGTGTGAGTCCTGGAGGGTCGTATAGCTGTCCAAGTGTTAAAGATAACGGAATAGAGGAAGTACCGTAAAGTAAATGAGGGAAGTTTGTAAGTGTTCATATTGAGTTTACCACGGGTTTGTGACTTGGAAATTACCTAGGTGCTAAAGAAGGATAGGACAAGCATGAGAAACATATTTGATGCTATAATAACCCAACAGTATATTCAGACTTGATGGAGAGCCCCTTAAGAATCCTACAAGAAAGAAAGTGTTAAAACAATACATAGAAGGACGCGCTCTCTCATGGGTATCCCAACAAGTGTCGGGAGAGTAGCATGATCAATTTACAACTAAATAAAATAGTCAAAACATTTTGTAGAAGTGGAAAGAGAGGATAAACACTTGTTACGAGCTAGACATGTTTTGCCATAATAGATCTCAAGTTGCAATACAAGGCCATATCAATGGTAAATATAAATACTGGAAATGAGGTGAGTCACTTATTGAGGTGGAATCAGGTGGTCTAAGTGTTACACTTAGAAGGTAAAAAAGAGGTCGTTCTATGACGAATTTGTGAGGATCTCAAGTTTAAGAGGAATCCCTATACGGACAAGTGACCTTTTCGAATAAAATATATGAAGGGTGTTGAGATGTGCTTTCAAGTCGTTAAACAGTGAAGATGGTTCATAATAATGTTCACAGAAGAAGTAAAGTGAGTTCTTAAATCCTATGAGCCGCATATGTATGAAAGAGAGTTGTCTAGGAAAGGTCTCAACACAAGGTTACTTTACATTTAACTCGATGTCGTGTAGGTTAATATTAGAAGGGTGTGTGCACAAGCCAACAAATGTTATTCCTTTGAAATAGGAAATCCTATTAGAAACTCGTCAAGTAACGTCTTTTGTTGAGAATTTGGAGAAGAAAGTTAAAAGTATTAACCTAAGGTTGTAACTCGATTCAAGGAAATAATTGTAGAACTCAATTTCCTAACAGGTTATCTATAAAAGAATTGTGATAAATATGTTGCATGAATGATGCATCTGGTTTAAAAGTATGTACATGCAAGATTTTGTGATTCAATGTCATGTTAAGATCATGTTTATGTTGGCTCCTCAATGTAGATGTCCATTTATGACAAAGAAAGTTATATGGTGTTCACGATTATGTACTAATGAGGAACTTACTTGCTATCCTTTGGTTGTCGGGGCAGTGCCTTATCTGGTGCCCCTCGAATCCATGCCCATAACATGCATTGGTACCCTAGAGGCATACCACCGAATGACACCTCCTACACTTCTCGCAACGAGGATGAGGTCCGCTAAGCTGGCTCGCCCCACTAATAAGATCTTAACCCTTTTTGCATACATCTTGAGCATCCTCCCTACCCCTTCTTCTGGCCCTCATGGCAGGAGTAGCAATATCTATACCGGCTTATGGTGCGGGTGCTGACGCCACTCTCAGTTGTTTCTGGTTGCATTGCATTTGAAAGTCGCCAAACTTGCTTCCCCTAAAATGCTCATGAGCGTACTTGTGACACAGTACCAAATGTTCCCTCCCGAATGTCGGGCAGGCCTGGCTGGGTGTACCCAGCCTAGGGCATTTGATCTTCTTGTGCCCCCTCTTTCTACAATAATAGCATATCTCAAGAGTCATATAGCATATACTCTAGTGGCGCTTCTTACAAATTGGACATCCTAGCTTATTGGTACAAACAACCCTCTTTCGTTCCCCAGGAGCTTACGCCACATGATTTGATGTTGTGGGGACATTACCGTGTAGGGGAACAAGGGAATTTCCCCTAGCAACTAGGGCTTCCAAATCCTCTATGGCTCGACCCATTCTCCCAACGAACTCTTGTGCAATCTCCCCCAGATTCAATGGTGGGGTCACTTCCTCCTCACCGCTTCGAACTCGTGGACTACTCATCTAAATTAGGTGACACAATTGGGATATTAGCTTCCTACCTTCAGCTCTATGGCACGATCTAGAATATCATAGAAGGGTAACATTCCTAAATTCCCAAGTAGCCTCCTAATTATAGATGTGGTCGACTTCACACTGATAAGAAGGACTCTACTAGATAAAGCTCTGAGATATCCGAGGACACTTTAAAACCTTAGGCTCTGATACAAAGCTCGTGACGCCCCAACTTTGAGGAGCGAGACTGACGCTCAACCGAGTTACCCAGTCAAGTAAGCCTCCTTAGTGCCTATCCTTCAACCTTTGGCATGAACAGTTTGAAGATAAATATCAAGAGTAAGACAAACGAGTGAATAAGACATGCAACACCAATTTTCATTACTCAAAAAAACTTCATTAACAATTACCAAAATATTACAAGTTCACAATTTATAAGAGGAAACATATGACAATTACAACAACGTTTAAAATAATTTTTCTCCACTCAAAATACAACCCACAGTACGTCAACGGAGCCTCTAAATAAACATGAGAATAATATGGAAATGTTGGGGCCACTCGGCTATGCCTCAAAATAATATACAAGTGTCAATACAAACATAAGGCCCCAATATAGAGTAGGGCTCACTGAATTAGCTGAGAAGAGGGTACACCTATAAAGAACCTGAGCCACCTGCTGCGGAGCCACCTACATCCATTAAAGACGTAGCGTCCCCGGCAAAATGCACATTAGTATATATGGAATAGTACTAGTATGTAAAGACAAATGCCCTCACATGGAATGAAATACCAATATAAAAGAAAGGAAACATGGAAGCAGTGAGAAGATCAACAATGCTTTAATGCCAAGTTAGAACATAATCAACTTTCCAACACTCATGTACATTTTTAGTTGGGAGATTATTTGCTACCGATCACCACCATGCACGTTGCATGAAATTCGATCACCGCTAGATCGGCTAAGCCATCTCACCATGATGAATGTGGATTGACATGGTAATACAAATCAAATATAACGAAAGGAAGGGCATACCACCATGCACATGGCATGGTGTCTGATCAACTCTCGATCGGCTATGCCGTCTCACCCTAATGTATGTGGGTTGACATAGAAATGCTATATGACCGTGTGCGTGGCATGGTGTTTGATCACTTCTCGATCAGCTAAGCCATCTCCCCACAATGCCGTGTGGATCGACATGGGGAAAAGACTGATGCTAGCAGTAAACTCATCCCAATTAAGGGGAATAATCTCATCATATTATAAGCGAATTTGTCTCTCAATCATCTCCTACACCGACACATGTAGTTTCAGGTATGGGCCTTCACAATCCTCATTCCTCGGTACCCTAACAATATTCCCAAAGAAAATACTTTTGTATATAAAGGAAATAGAAATATATATACATATATTCATCTTATAGCCTTTCATATTATCTTTCAATTTATTGGCACTCTTGGCCATACATGTAAATCTTTGTTCCTGGCACGATGGACGTATCACGTATTTCACACTTTCATTCCTTTACTTTCAAAGATCACTATCATAAACATCAACATGTAGAACATTCAGGAAATCATAGCTTTAAATTCATGAATAATGAGTTCCTTAAACAAAATGAATTTCTTTCAAAACGGGAGCATTGGCAATCGAAACATGAGTTGAAATCATAAGCAATTAATACATCATTTATCCTTGGAATATTTTTCCTAAAAGGGGAACATGATATCTATAGTTTCTACACTTGGGTATGTAAAAGCTCAAACCACATTGGAAATACTTACAAAAAAAAAGCATGGTTATTTACAATTCAAACGTGGATTCAAATCATAAGCATTAGTTACAACAACCATATTTTAACATTCTTCCCACGAAGGGGGAGTATAATATGATAGGGGAAATTTGAACATGAGTCGACTACATCAGCATATAGGTAAATCAATCATCGGAAGCAATTCAAAATCGTAGGGATATGTGTTTGAACCAACCACATTGGAACATACGAGGAACTCATGGATTCTGATTCTAGAAATGGAATTTTTCCAACATACAACGATTGAGCTCTTTCACGATACTAAAACCTCCCACTACTCTTACAACTTCAATCTACATCAACATAATTCAATTGGACCACTATTAGTAAAATTTCTAGGTTTTAGGTTATTTATGCATTTTACCAAACACCTAGTAGCATTCTACTACTCTAGTAGTGGTGTTCCATCATCCAACAATCCATCCTTCCCACCAACAAGAGACTCTACAATATCCTTTGTCTACTAACTACCTTCTTTAGTACCATTATAATCCGCAATGAACTCACATCCACCAAATTTACTAATTAACTCATTACAAAATATCTACAACACCCAATAATCGAGGTTCAATACTTATGGCTTCCAATCACCTTCTCATAAGTCCTAATACTTATTTCTTGCTAATACATTCACTAACAATCTATGCATGTAAGTTTAAGGGTGAAGGCTTACCTCTTGTAGCCTAAATCTTGAAAGCCAACTTTTGGGGTGTTCTTGAGATTTTGAAAAAATCCTATGGAATCCAAGTCAAAACCCTATTGTTACTAGTGATTGAGAAGTGAAATAATCATAAAAACACACTTAAATACTCACCTTAAGTGTGTATTGGAAGTCTTGGTCGTATGGGTGATGGAGAAAAAAGCCCTAATCCTGAAATCTTTTTATTTTTCTCTCTCCCCGCTCATGTATTTATATATTGCAGAGGACCTCACGGCGGCCGCGCGCCGCGTGTGCAACATGTGCTATCCATGTTCAAGCTATTTCATAGCGCACTCTGAGCGTGCATTACTGACTAAATGCGCTAGTTTATTCCTTACCAACTCAGTTTTACTTTCGCGCGCTGAGCGCGCGTTAGTGCCTAAATGCGCTGTTTTTGCCAATTTCAATCAACATTTCAAACCTTATGTTTTTACTTCCTTTTGCTATTTTAACACTCTCAACCACCTCATCTTGAAATATACATACATTATCATGTTCCGATCACCTCTATTCCCTTGTGTGGGTCTGTACCAATTCCTAGATTGACTCTATTACCCCCTAAAACTTACGTAAATAGCTCGAGTCAACTATGCCAATTTACGGGGCTTTACATTTTTGGTATGGATTGTCTATCTCTGTACAATGCTAGTCTTGATTGTCATGCTAAGACCATGATGTTGGATATGCTAGGGTCGGCAAGGTTGGAATGAAGGGGTTCGCTTGGTCACATTCCTAGTAGGGTAGTTTTTTTTCTGAAGGCTCAACGAATTGTTGAGAAGGGGTGCTTGGCGTACTTAGCCTTTGTTAGAGATGTCACTGTTGATACTCCTATGATTGATTTAGTTCCCATAATGAGAGAGTTTCTAAATGTGTTCCATGCGGACCTATCAGGCATGTCAGCCGATAGGGATATTGATTTTGTCATTATTTAGTACTGAGCACTTAACCTATTTTTATTCCACCATATGGCCTGGCTCTAGTAGAGTTGAGGGAATTAAAGCAACAATTGATGGAATTATTAAATAAAGGTTTCATCAGGCTGAGTGTTTAACCTTGGGGTGCACCAGCACTATTTGTGAAGAAGAAAGATGTCTCCATGAGAATTTGCATTGACTATTGGCAATTGAAAAAGGTTACCATCAAGAATAAGTATCTAGTGCCATGCATTAGTAATTTAATTGACCAACTTTAGGGTGATAGGGTGTTCTTCAAGATTGACTTAAGATCGGGGTACCATCAGTTGAAGATCAGGGCTTCAGACATTTCTAGGATGTCTTTCAAGACCCGTTATGAGCAATATGTATTTTTGGTGATGTCTTTGGGTTTAACTAATGCCCCAGCAACATTCACGCATTTGATGAACCGTGTATTCCAACCTTATCTGTATTCTTTCATCATTATGTTCATTGATGGTATCTTGGTATATTCCCGTAGTAAGGTGGAGCACGATCAGCACTTGAGGATGGTGCTTCAGGTTCTTAGGGAGAAGAAGTTATATGCCAAGTTCTAGTGTGAGTTCTGGTTGGACTTGGTGGCATTCCCGGGCCACATATTGTCTAGTGAGGTTATTAAGATGGATCAAAAAAAGATTGAGGTAATTCAGAGTTGGCCCAGACCTTCAACAACTACAAAGATTCAAACTTTCCTAGGTTTGGCTGGGTATTATGATGGTGATTCAGACTTTCCTAGGTAGTTCAGAGTATGATGATCCCCACTTGCTTGTTCTTAAGGACATGGTATATCAAAATGATACTAAGGAGATGACTATCAATGATCATGTTATGTTGCGACTTTAGGTTAGAGTTTGTGTTCCAAATGTCGATGGATTGTGGGTATTGATTCTTGAGGAGGCTTATAGTTTCCGATATTCTATCCATCCGGGTGCTGCGAAGATGTATCATAAATTGAAGCAATATTATTGGTGGAGGAAAATGAAGAAGGACATTGTTGGGCATCTTTCTAGGTGTTTGAATTGCCAACAAGTCAAGTATGAGCATTAGACAATAAGTGGTTTACTTCAGAAGATTGATATACCTGAGTAAAAGTGGGAGGGAATTACTATAGACTTTGTGGTAGGGTTGCCATGGATGTGAGGAAGTTTGATGCCATTTGGGTCATTGTGGACCAATTGACCAAGTCGGCGCATTTTGTTCCGGTCATGACTTCCTATATTTTGCAGCAATTAGCTAGGAGCTACATCTGAGAGAATATTCGCATGCATAATGTACCTACTTTTATCATCTCAGACCGTGACACTTGGTTTACTTTGAATTTTGGAGGGCGGTTCGGCATGAGTTTGGCACGTAGGTTTAGTTGAGTAATAGCATTTCATCCTCAGCCGGACGGACAGTCAGAGCGGACAATTATGATCTTAGAGGATATGTTGAGGGCATGCACTATTGAATTCATAGGTAAGCGGGACCAGTTCCCACATTTAGCAGGGTTTGCCTACAACAACAACTATTTGTTGAGTATCCAGATGGCTTCGTATGAGGCCTTATATGGGAGCCAATGTCTTTCCCTAGTTGGTTTGTTTAAGCCAAATAAGGCTAGGTTACTAGGGACAGACTTGGTTTATGATGCTTTGAAGAATGTGAAGTATATTCAGGAGAGGATTTTCACAACCCAATTCAGGAAGAGGAGTTACGCAGATCAGAAGGTCCGTGATGTAGCTTACATGGAGAGTGAGAAGGTCCTTCTTAATGTTTCTCCCATGAAGGGTGCGATGAGGTTTGGGAGGAAGAGCAAGTTCAACCTGAGGTTTAGTGGTCCTTTTCAGGTGTTGGAGAGAGTTTGCGAGGTTTCCTATAGACTTGCTTTGACTCCTAATCTTTCAGGAGTTCATCCGGTATTCCACATTTCTATGCTTCAGAAGTATCATGAAGATAAGTCCTATATTTTAGACTTCAGCATAATGTAGTTTGATGGCAATCGAGCTTATGTGGTGGAGCCAGTGGCAGTTTTGGATTGGTAGGTCTGGATGCTCAGGTCTAAAGACATTGGATCGGTGAAGGTTCAGTGGAGAGGTCAGCCAGTCGAGGGGCGACTTGGGAGATCGAGCATGATATGCAGAGAATATATCTTCACCTTTTTGGCACTTCAGGTATGACTCTAAACTCGTTCGAGGACAAACATGTATTTAATAGGGGGAGAAGGTAACGAACCGTCTGGTGGTTTTATGTATTTGAGCCATATTTTCCTATTTGATGACTCTTTAATGATTGGTTGTTGTTTTATGATTTGTGAGGATGGTTGGTTTAGTTCGGGGAAGGTTTTCGAATGAATTGGAATACTTAGTTCTATTATTGGATGCTTAAGTTGTAAGAATTGACCAAAGCTTGGTTATTATTTAAACAATCTCAGATTTGTGTTTTCATGGTTTCAATAGGGTTTTATGGCGATTTTGAACTTAGGCGTATGTCCGAATTTGAATTTGGAGGTTCCTAGAATGATTTAGCTCTATTTGCCAAAAGTTTGGAAATTTGGAGGTTTAGAAAGTTCAAAGGTTTGACCGTGAGTTGACTTTGAAGAATTATTGTTCTGGAATTTGGAATGGGGCTGTTTTGTCATTTGCAACTTGTGTGCAATATTTGGTCTCATTTCAAGTTGGTTTGGTATGTATCGGACATTTAGTTGTGAATATTTGAAGTTCTTGAACTCGAAGGCTTGCACGACGTGTTTTGGTATTTGATTCTTGGTGATTGATATTGTTTTGATGTTTTGAGCTTACGAGCAAATTTATATGAGGTTTATATACTAGTGTGAATATTTAGTGTGGGGACCGAGGGGCTCGAGTGAGTTTTATATTTGTTTCTTATTGGTTTTGGGAAGTTTCAAATTTTGTTGGTGCCGCAGACCTTGGAAATGCGACGGTATGCTCAAAATTGCGAAAGTCCATAATTGTGGTGTCTTGATCACATTTGAGATGAGTTCCTGAGAAGGCCAACTTTGTATTTGTGAAGCTAGTGTCGTAACTATGACGTCCGCAATTGGGAAACGAAGTCTGCATTTGTGACATTTGGTCGCGTTTGTGAGCCTCTTAGTCACTATTGCGATGAGCATATTCGCTTTTGAGAGACACTTCTTGCATTTGCGAGGTTCGTAATTGCGAACCCAAGGTCACATTTGTGACTTCTACTGCTAACTATATTGGGAGAATTTCGAGATATAGTCCCATTATCTCATATTTTTTACCCTAGAATTGGAGATGTGAGATTTTTGAAAATGATTTTCATGCAAGCAAGAGGGTAAGTGATTTCTGCTTGATTTTGATATTACTTCTTATTTCTACATAAATTAGTACACGTAAATTATGGGGTTTGGATGACAATTTTAGGATTTGTTAAATATGTTTTTAAAACAATTGGTGATTTGAGAGTCAATTTGGACTCGATTTGGGAATCTAATTACGTATTTGAACTCGTGGGGTTATGTGTAATCGGAATCTGTCCTTTGACTCGAGTTTTGACCGTGTGGACCCTGGGTTGGCTTTTATTGACTTCTTAAAAATTGAGTAAACATTGGAGCTTTATTGTTTGGAGTTGTTTTCAATGGCTTTATTTGACGTTATTGAATCATTTTTGGCTAGATTCGAGCCGACCGGAGATGGTTTCTAAGAAAGGCAATTTTGGAGGGTTGATTCGGCCAGTTTGAGGTAAGTATCTTGCCTAATCTTATGTTAGGGAATAACCCTTAGGTTTGGAAATTATTATTCTAATTGTAATGTATTTGACGCGACGTATATGCAAGGTAACAGGCGTATATGTATGTTGTATGTATGAAAAATAACCAGATTAGACTCTAGACTTCTTCTATGCCTTAATTTGATTTTGTGCTCTCTATGATACATGTGAAAACTTTTGTATTACTATGTGAACTTGTTATTTTATGCTAGAAGTCATATTTAGGAGTTTTAGCTCCTAATTAGTCAAGATGGACGTTTGTGGATTTTTTTCTAAATTGATTTAGCCGTGGTTATATCTTTTATCTTGAGCATACATCTGCGCCTTACTATTTTTATGTCCTTTTGCCCCTTATGGATGAGTTGTGCTATTTTGTCTCTTGATGATATGTTGTTATTTTGAGTTGTCATGATTATGGACATGTTGCGGCATATATTGTTATTGTGATGATGTGTGAGAATAAGGGTGCCATTTATATTGACGATATGTGGAGTATAAGGGTGGAATTCTTGTTGATGAAATACAACGTATAAGGGTAGCATTAATATTGATGATATGTGGAGTATAAGGGTGACATTTATATCAATGATATGTAGATAATAAGGGTGTCATTCTTGTTATTGATACATGGAGTATAAGGGTGGCATTCATGTTGTTGATATGAAGAGTATAAGGGTGGTATTCTTGTTGATGAAATGTGGAGTATAAGGGTGGCATTCCTGATTAAGCAAGTGAATTATTTATGATTTGATACGCACTTTACATGATTTCACGCTGCTTTTAGCATGCTTCTCTATGCCTCTGTTATTGACTGATAATTATTTTGTCAAACATGAATTACATATGATGAGTTGATAACTCTTGTTTTGTTGTGTTGATGGTACTAAACTTTGTTATATTCTTGTTGCCAGTTATTTGAGATATTGTAAAGGTTCTCTGATTAGTGAGTATCACATGACTTGAACATCGTCACTACTTCACCGAGGTTAGTCTTGATACTTATTGAGTACATGTTGTTTCGTACCCATACTATATATTTGCATATTTTTGTGCAGATTCGGGTGCCAGAGGTAGCGGACCTCGGGAGTGAGCTTGATATCTTCGAGAGGATTCACGGTAGTACTTCATGGACATCGCACACCCTTGGAGTCTACTTTCTTCATTTCTTACTGTTGTATTACTTTTAGACACTATAGTACTTAATGAGACTTGTCGTGTATTAAGTTTATAGCTCATGACTCTATACTACCTGGTTATATTGTGTATTGACGTTTGTACATACATTGTTACTATTTCCGCTATTTATGAGTATTGAAACTTATTATATTATCTTTTGATGATTTATTGTTGTTAATGTGATTGGCTTACCTAGTCTTGAAGGTTAAGTGTCATCACGATCGTTTGGTGGGATTTGGATCGATATCATGACAACCAGGATTGCATTTGATTTATCTCAGAAGATTATCTTGACATTGGCAAATACGTACGTTTAGTCAAATTCATATTGTGTTAAGTTTGCTTCTATTCTATGTTTTATTACACTGGTTGATATTCTTCCTCTTTTGCTCTTTGTTGGCTACAATTCAATGAATATACATTAATAATGATTCTTGCCAATATAATTAGCATATGAGATTACTAACAACGAAGTTACTATGGTATCAATTAAAATATGTGTGTGACTAATAAAAAATTGAAGAGAAAAATACGAGCATATAAATAGTGAGCCAATTCGGCCAATTTAGAAATTGACCACAAAAGGATCATATTAATTCATTTTATTAGGTATAAACATATGAAATAATTGCTGAAATTTGAGTATTTTTTAATTTTTTAAAACAAATTAATTATTGCTAGGATTGTATATTCCGACATCAAGCCACTTGTAGTATCCTACCTTTTTCCTCGATGTTTTTCATGTTTATTAAAAAAAAATCATCCTCATGATAAAAAGTACTATCAATATTTACCAATCTTTTGAAATGAGACTTTAAAAGATAACAAACATCTTTCCGGTAAAAAAATGGATGATATATCATATCTCTGTTAATATAAAGTAAAAATAAGTTATTAAAGCACAATATACTAGTTGAATGAAAAACAAAAACACCATATGCTAAAATAATGAAACATGCACGTTTAAACAATATGAGCTGTGATAAATAGAGATTGTTCAATACTGAAACAATAGAACTCCTGGAACATATCATCGCATCTACTGTGACGCTTCTTTATTTGAGTATGTGTATACAGTCGAAATAGATTTCGGCATTCGTACGTTTGATTGAGTTCGAATGGTAAGCAACCGAAGTGAGACTTCGAGACGAGTTTTGAAGATAGTACAAACAAGCTTCGAGCTCCAAGACCGATCGAAGAATCGGCTCGGTATCATTATCGAGCCCATGACCAAATCGAACCGCAAGGCAATGTGAAGGTTGTCGGAGATGCACAGACCGATTGACACTCACCCCGAATGTCGAACGCGAACCAAGGCCGAGGGCTTGACCCAATACCGAGCTCGAGCCAATATCGAGCTCGCAGACAAAAGTCGTTGCAACCGCACTAGGGGAGAGAATCTTGGCGGGGATCGAGGAAGAGACAATTCATCATGAGTTCTCCACTATATATTTTTTATTATGAATAAAGTAAGATCTACTATAAAAGGGGGAATCCTTGTAAGCACAGTGCAGGTTCACACATTGTAAGAAAAGACCACTTCTCTTATTGAATAATAAATCTCTTGAGCTTGTTTTACTCAGCATACTCACTCTTTTTTTTCAATAATTTATATCCCATTTTTATAGCCAAGAATTAAATATTTCCACTTCTACGTACGATTTATGTCAAGCTATATCACATATTCTTAGAACTACTTATAATTTAACTACATCCGACTTTTCGGGTAAATAGTTTGGCGCCCACCGTGGGGCTAAGGGTAACAGTGGTTGTTTGATACAAATATGCAATACACACAAGTTTACAACTTCAAATCAGCAATGGCAAATAGTCGATTGATGGCTTTACCTATCGACCACGAAGCCGGCCTTCAAGATGAAACCAACAACTTGATACCCAGGGCCGGAAGGCCACTTAACGATGTCACTGAAGCTCGAGTCGAAGTACCTGAAATCCGAGTCGAAGTACCGCTAGATGTCAATTCACAAGTGGCTCTTGAGGCGAACTAACGTTCCGAACCGAAAAAACATATTTAGGGCAGTACTCGATCCGTAGCTCGAGACACCCATAACGTGGAGGAGATTGGGGTCAGCTTACGGATGATCTTCGAGATGTTACAAGCCCAGCAAATAGCAATAGCTTAGTTGCAGAGCCAAACTAAGATACAATTCGCTTCGAGAAATCACCCATAGAACGGAGCTAGCCATAGTGAAGTCAAACGAGAAAGAATCGGGGACTACTCCCGGAATTACTAAATTGCTCGAGGAACTCACAAAACGAGTCGAAGCCAACGATAAGAAAGTAGAAACATATAATTCCCGGGTCAATCAGATTCTGGGAGCTCCACCAATGATAAAAGGGCTGGATTCGAAAACATCCATACAAAAGCCTTTTCCCTCGAGTGCAGCCCCAAAACCAATCCCCAAAAAATTCCGTATGCCCTAAATGCCCAAATATAATGGTACGACCGATCCTAACAAACACGTCACCTCTTACACGTGTGTCATCAAGGGTAACAATTTGGAAGATGATGAGATCGAATCCGTATTATTGAAAATATTCGGAGAGACCCTCTCGAATGGAGCGATGATTTGGCATCATAATCTGCCACCAAATTCCATCGATTCTTTTGCCATGTTAGCAGATTTGTTTGTAAAGGCACATGCTGGTGCCATAAAGGTTGCAACAAGTAAATCGGACCTCTTCAAAGTAAAACAAAGGGGTAATGAAATGTTGAGGGAGCTCGTGTCTCAATTTCAAATTGAACGCATAGAATTGCCACCGGTCACAGATGACTGGGCCGCAAGCTTTCACCCAAGGGTTGAACGAGCAAAGTTAAATAACATCACGTCGGCTGAAGCAAAATTTGATCGAGTATCCAGCAATAACTTGGGCGGATGTACACAACCGATATCAGTCAAAAATTAGGGTCGAAGACGACCAGTTGGGAGCTCCTTCCGGATCCATGGATCAGAACAGGACAGCTATTAAAAACCAGAGGGACATCGACAGAGAGCAAAGGTCGAATATAGACCGATATCAACCATACGCCGCAGATAGAATGAACAACGGTTCGACGCGCAATGTTGCTCGGAACAATCGAAGGAGTGATCGAGGACAAAATTCTCGGGGGATTATGAGCAAGAATGGCTTTGATAAATATGCCGATCCTATAGAGGAACCTCGGCTATCGGAGTACAATTTCAGCGTCGACGCATCGGCCATTGTATCTGCGATCGGAAGAATCAAAGATACTAGGTGGCCTAGACCCATGCAAACCGATCCCAAAGGAACCCGAATTCGATGTGCAAGTATCATGGTACGCATGACCACGGGAGCAAGGATTACAGACAATTAAGAGAAAATGTATCCCATCTATTCAATAAGTGCCACCTTCGAGAGTTCCTCAGTGACCGAGCCAAGAATCACTTCAGAGAAAGGGACGCCAGCAAAAAAGATAAACAAGAGGAACCTCTACATATCATTCATATGATCATCGGTGGAGGCGATACTCCACAGGGACCCATGCTCAAATACGGAAAGATACCGACCACAGGGGCAAAACAAACTCGAGGCTCTATACCTGAGGGCACTTTATCATTCAGAATTGAAGAAGCCGAGGGCATCTCTCAACCTTACAACGATGCTCTCGTAATTTATATACTATTAATTAAAGTTCAAGTTAAGCGTGTCTTAGTGGATCCAGGTAGCTCTGCGAATATCATCCGATCTTGGGTAGTACAGAAGCTCGGTTTACATAATCAAGGCGTGCCCGCAGCTCAGGTCTTAAACGGCTTCAATATGGCCAGTGAAACAACTAAAGGGGAAATTATTCTTCCCGTTAATGTGGCTGGAACCATCCAAAACACCAAGTTCCACGTAATCGAAGGTGATATGAGGTGCAATGCCCTACTCGGAAGACCATGGATCCAAAATGCGAGGGTAGTTCCTTCGACTCTACACCAAGTGATGAAATTCCTTACATCGGACGGTGTGAAGACAGTATACGGGGAGCAACATGCTACGAAGGAAATATTTGCGGCCGAAGAGATAACACTGATACAAATATTATCGGCCTCAGAAAGGCCTATTAGGCGAGAAACCAAATAGCAATCACAGCAACCAGTCTCAACCGAATCGGTGAAGTAGGAAATAGAAGATGACGAGGAAGAGTTTCCGACACCTCGAGCTCTCATCGTCCCTGACGACTCCGATGCCACCAAGTCGACGATCGAAGAACTGGAGCAAGTTACATTAATCGAACGTCTGCCCGAGAGAAAGGTATACTTGGGAACACGGTTGACCCCCGAACTTAGGAAAAAACTTATTCAATTTCTTATTGATAACATAGATTGTTTTGCTTGGTCCCATTTAGACATGACAGGGATCCCACCATCGATAACAACGCACAAGCTGAGTTTGGGCCCTAGGTTCAAACCGGTGAAGCAAAACGAAGACCTCAATCCGAGGTAAAACACGCGTTTGTAAGAGATGAGGTAACTAAACTTCTCAAATAGGGTCAATTCGGGAAGTAAAATATCCCGAATGGTTAGCCAATGTGGTTGTAGTCCCCAGAAAAGGGAACAAACTTAGAATGTGTGTAGATTATAAAGATCTAAACAAAGCATGCCACAAAGATTCTTTTCCACTACCTAGCATCGATCGCTTGATCGATGCCACAGCCGGCCACGAGATACTCACTTTTCTCGACGCCTATTCCGAGTACAATCAAATTAGCATGAACCCGGAGGACCAAGAAAAAACTTCATTTATCACTAAGTATGGAACCTATTTCTATAATGTAATGCCATTCGGGCTAAAAAACACAAGGGCTACGTACCAATGTCTAGTGAATAAAATATTCGAAGAACAAATAGGTAAATCGATGGAAGTTTAAATTGATGACATGCTAGTTAAGTCCCTGTGCGCAGAGGACCATTTGACTCATTTGCAGGAAACATTCAAAGTTGTAAGGAAATACAACATGAAGCTCAACCCCGAGAAATGTGCTTTCGGGGTTGGATCGGGAAAGTTCCTCGGGTTCATGGTGTCGGATCGGGGGATCGAGATCAACCCCGACAAAATCAAAGCCATCAAAGACATCACTGTCGTGGATAGTATGAAAGCAGTGCAAAGGCTAACCGGACGGATAGCTGCCTTAGACCGATTCATTTCAAGGTTGTCAGCTCGAAACCACAAATTCTTCTCTATGCTCAAAAATAAGAACGATTTCACCAGGACCACAGAATGCCAACAGGCACTTGAACAACTGAAGCGGTACCTATCGATCCCACCATTACTTCACACTCTGAAGACAGATGAGAAGCTTTACTTATACTTAGTGGTATCAGAAATCGCGGTAAGTGGTGTCCTAGTTCGAGAAGAGCAAGGTACACAGTTTCCTGTTTATTATGTAAGTCGGACCTTAGGAGAGGCAGATACTAGACACCCACACATAGAGAAATTGGCGCTTGCATTGATAAGCGCCTCTACAAAGATAAGACCATACTTTCAATGTCACCTCGTATGCGTTTTAATAACTTGCCCACTTCGAAACATTTTGCACAAACCCGAACTATCGGGCCGATTGGCCAAATGGGCCGTCAAACTCAGTGGGTATGATATTGAATATCAGCCTCGAACGGCCATTAAGTCCCAAATTTTAGCAGACTTCGTGGCCGATTTCACACCAACCCTCACACCCGAAGTTGAAAGGGAACTCTTGTTAAAATCAGGTACATCATCGAAGGTTTGCACCCTCTACACAGATGGTGCTTCAAATGTGAAGGGATCCGAGCTTGGCATCGTATAAAAACCTCCCACAAGTGGCATTATTAGGCAATACATCAAAACTACTAGATTAACTAACAATGACGCCGAGTACGAGGCCATGATTGCAGGTCTCGAGCTAGCTAAGAGCTTGGGAGCAGAAGTCATTGAAGCCATATGTGACTCTTTGCTAGTGGTGAACCAAGTGAACAAAACTTTCGAAGTTTGAGAAGATAGGATGCAGAGGTATTTGGACAAACTACAAGTAACTCTACACCGTTTCAAAGAATGGACCCTACAACATGTGCCTCGAGAACAAAATAGTGAGGCCGACGCACTCGCAAATCTGGGGTCGTTGGTCGAAGAAGATAAGATCGACTCGAGGACTGTCGTTCAACTTTCAAGATCTATAATCGAGGGAGGAAATGCTGATATAAATTCCACAAGCTTAACCTGGGATTGGAGGAATAAGTATATTGAATACTTAAAGAACGGAAAACTCCCATCGAACTCTAAAGAATCGAGGGTTCTACGAACCAAGGCTGCTCGATTCACGTTGGTAGAAGATGGAACATTGTACAAAAGGACATTCAACGGACCACTGGCAATATGCTTGGGACCAGGGGACACCGATTATGTTTTACAGGAGGTCCATGAAGGCACCTGTGGAAACCACTCCGGCGCCGAACCACTAATTCGCAAAATCATTAGAGCAGGATACTACTGGGATAGCGTGGAAAAGGACACTAAGGAGTTCGTTCGAAAATGCGATAAATGTCAAAGGTTTGCACCAATGATCCATCAACCCGGAGAGCAGCTTCATTTAGTCATTTCTCCATGGCCATTCATGAAATGGGGAATGGATATCGTCGGCCCTCTACCATCGGCCCCAGGTAAAGCTAAATTCATTTTGTTTATGACTGACTATTTCTCAAAATGGGTTGAAGTAGAGGCGTTCGAAAAAGTAAGAGAGAAAGAGGTTATAGATTTCACCCGGGATCACATCGTGTGTAGATTTGGTATACCACCATATCATCCTAGTAGGAACGGATAGGCCGAATCAACGAACAAGATTATCATCCAAAACATAAAGAAAAGATTGAACGAAGCTAAAGGAAAGTGGAGAGAAATTTTGCCCGAAGTCCTTTGGGCATATCGGACAATATCTAAATCCAGTACAGGAGCGACTCTATTTTCCTTAGTATATGGCTCTGAAGCTTTAATTCTGGTCGATGTCGGGGAACCAAGCGCAAGGTTCCGACATACATCAGAAGAATCGAACTACGAGGCAATGAATACTAGCCTTAAATTATTAGATGAAAAATGAGAAGCGGCACTGGTTTGAATGGCTGCACAAAAACAACGAATCGAAAGGTACCACAACAGAAGAACCAACCTCCACCAATTCAAGACTGGGGACTTGGTCCTAAGGAAGGTCACCGTCAACACTCAAGATCCTAATGAAGGGAAGCTCGGCCCAAATTGGGAAGGACCCTATCAAGTCCTCGATATAGTCAGGAAAGGGTCTTATAAACTTGGAGCAATGTATGGAAAACCATTACCAAACAATTGGAACATATCGCTTCTCAAACGATATTATTGTTAAGGTATGATTTTCTCTTCTCTATCGTCAATATACGTATATTCGACACTAACTCATTGCAGGAATTTGACAAAAAACATCAAGACCACTGATTGCAAAGCACGCGTTGTACTCTTTTTCCCTTAAGTTCGGCTTTTTATCCCAAATGGGTTTTTTGACAAGGGTTTTAACGAGGCAACAACTATGTGCTACCCGGGGACAAATCAATAGTATCCGAGGCTCCTTCATAATAAACCTCGAATACTGGGGGGCTACCGATCGAATAAATCAAGTTCGGCATAAGAAAGTTGTTTCATATCAAATTCATGAGGAACAGGGTCTCGATAGAGAAAAGTGTAAGGGCCAAATGGTCAAAACGAACCATACTCACGTAGTTTTGCTTGACCTCTGGCACAAGATAAAACACATGTATAATGACTTATAAAAGAGAACTTCTTCTTTTTTTAGATATCTCACACTTTGAAAAGATCTTCCTGCTTTATGATTCAAACAGGCTTAAAGGCCAAGCACTATCAAAGGATTTTTAATACAAGCGATCATAAAAAACCTACGGGCTAAGATACTTTGAGTTCGAGTTCAAAACGATCACTCACTCAATTATTAAAGCCTAAGCGCTTTCTTACTTCGAGTTCGAGCAATCGCTCACTCGGTCATAAAAAGCCTACGGGCTAAGATACTTTGAGTTCGAGTTCAAAACGATCACTCACTCAATTATTAAAGCCTAAGCGCTTTCTTACTTCGAGTTCGAGCAATCGCTCACTCGGTCATAAAAAGCCTACGGGCTAAGATACTTTGAGTTCGAGTTCGAAACAATCACTCACTCAGTTATTAAAGCCTAAGGGCTATCTCACTTTGAGTTCTAGCAATCACTCACTCGATCATAAAAGGCCTACGGGCTATGATACTCTGAGTTCGTGTTCGAAATAATCACTCACTCAATTATTAAAGCCTAAGGGCTATCTTACTTGAGTTGGAGCAATCACTCACTCGATTATAAAAGGACTACGGGCTACAATACTCTGAGTTCGAGTTCGAAACAATCACTCACTCAATTATTAAAGCCTAAGGGCTATCTTACTTCGAGTTCGAGCAATCACTCACTCGATCATAAAAGGCCTACGGGCTATAATACTTCAAGTTCGAGTTCGAAGAAGTCACTCACTCAATTATTAAAGCCTAAGGGCTATCTTACTTCGAGTTCGAGCAATCACTCACTCGATCATAAAAGGCCTACGGGCTATAATACTTCAAGTTCGAGTTCGAAGAAGTCACTCACTCAATTATTAAAGCCTAAGGGCTATCTTACTTCGAGTTCGTGCAATCACTCACTCGATCATAAAAAGCCTATGGGCTACAATACTTTAAGTTTGAGTTTGAATCATTCACTCGACTGCTAAGCCTACGGGCCACGTTTATTTCGAGTTCGAGCAAGCACCCACTCGACCATTGTGCCTATGGGCTACTTTACTTCGAGTTCGAAACGTTCACTTGACTACTAAGCCTGTGGGCTACTTTTATTTCGTGTTCGAGCAATCACTCACTCGGCCATAAAGGCTACAAAGGCCAAATTCGATGAAATCGCCTAAATCCTTATGAAAACATTCGCAAGGCACAAATGAAATCCTCACAAAGCAAGAAAGCAGAAGTGAGTCACTAAAAAAAAGTTATTTTGTATAAATATACAAAGATTGTTTACATGAATAAATGCAACCTAGAAGCTAAGGGCTAAGCTTCTGGTTATCATCGAGAACGGTCTCTTCTCCACTGGTCACCCCCCTCCCCCCGTTATCGGACCCGCTCTTGCTACCATCATCATCATCATCATCATCATCATCATCATCATCGTCGTCGCCATCAGAAGCCAAGGCTTCAGCATCAGCTTCGAGTTCTTTGGCCCTTTTTATCTCTTTAGTAAGATCGAAACCTCGAGCATGTATCTCCTCGAGGGTCTCCCTCCGAGATTGACACTTATCAAGTTCGGCAACCCAATGTGCTCGAGTGTCGGCAGTATCCGCTGCCTCTCTTGCCTCCATTTGAACAGCCTCGTCATCAGCTCGATACACAATAATAGACTTGTCCTCCATGACTTTCGATGACTCAATCTCCGCCTTGGCCTCAGTAAGCCTTGTTTCAAGCTCCTCGATCCTTTTTGCCTGAGCCGAACCTTTTTGCTTGACGCTTCAAATCTGAACATCGGCCGATGATAATTTGGCCGAGATAGTTTCTTTTTCTGCAGCCAGGCGGTCGATAGTCTCCTTCCACCGATCACACTCGGCCTTGATTTGATCGACTTCTTCCCGAAGCAACCCGATCTGTTCAACCTTTTGCTGCAGCTGAGATAACGAAGGGTTAGCTTCCATAGTTGTGTCAAACCCATACTCTAATAGAACGAGGCTCGCCTGCTTATCTAGTTCGTCCTCTTCTTCACGAGCCGTAGCCAAATCTACTTGGAGATCCCTTATAACCTCGTCCTTTTGACCGCAAAGAAGCCGTAGAGCATCTCTCTCCCTCGAGACCTTCTGAAGCTCGACCTCACACTGGCTGAGGTCGGCTTGAAACTTGCTAATGGCCTACACAGAAGGGAAAAAACACAAGTCAAGTTTAGAAAAGAACGAAGAAACCAAGTGTAGTAAAATCATTACCCGAGCAATGAAACGTTGGGCCTCTTCTAGGAGAAGAGAAGCGTTACTAATATTAGAGGCATCACCGACTCGAGTAAATCAATCCCGAAAAGGATGCCCTACACTAGAGCCTCCGCCCATATCGGGGGGTCTTTAATTCTCGTGCTTCCTTTAACGCCTCCTCAGAAAAGGTCGGAAGAGAAGGCAAATGACCCACTATCATGGTCCGGAGCAAATCGCTCGGGACTCTCTGATCAAGACTTGGGGTATCGGAACCGACCCCGATCGGTGTAGCCTTCATCGGCTCAGAAGGTCTGGCGACCTAGATAGCTTTCGTGGATTGGACCACCAAAGACAAAGAATCTTCTTCTTCTTCTTCTTCTTCTTATTCTTCTTCTTCTTCTTCTTTTCTCAGTCATTGGACCGAGTCCACCGAAAGAGATTGATTTTCTCCTCACCCTTCGAGTTCTGGGCTTAAGGTCCTCTGACCGAGAGACAGCTTTTTGCTTTTTATCTTTCCCCGGTTTTGGGACCGGGGACTTGGTTCCTTCCTCACAACTCGAAGGCCTCAAAACGGCATCCTTGGTTACGCTTGCATGAAAGGAAGTCAGTAACGAATGGAGCATAAAAAACATTTTGAAAAACATGAGAACTGACCCTTACCATGATTCTTGCCCTCCCACCTACCTTTCGCCAAATCACACCAAGCGCGTTCGGCATAAGAGGAAGTCGAGGCTAACTTTCGAACCCAATCCTCGAGGTCAAGTACCGCTTGTGGCATTCAAGGGGTAGCTGTATATCGGTGAGAGATATCAGATAGAATCAGAGAAAGATACGAAAATCAACGCCTTAGGAAAATCACTTACGGTCAAAATTTCACTCCTCGAGGAACAACAACTTCTCTTTCGGGATAAGGTCACGGGTCCTCACCCAAATATAACGGCCCATCCAACCCCGATCCTTGTCTTCGTCGATGATCGACATTAAAGCTTTTGTTGCCCGACAATGGAGCCTGATTAGTCCTCGAAAGATTTGAGGCCGATACAATCGTATGAGGTGATGTAGGGTAAAATCCAGCCCCCCAGCCTTATTGGAGAAGAAGCGAAGTAACATTACTATGCGCCATAGAGAAGGATGAATTTGACAGAGGGTGACCTGAAATCTTTTACAAAAATCAATGTTCACTGGGTCGACGGGACCCAACGTGAAAGGGTAAGTATAAACACTTAAAACCCCTCCACATGAGTGATGATGCTCTCTTCGGGAGAGGGAATTTGCAACACAACCTCGGGACCCCAATTGCAATCTTTCCTCACGGCCTCGAGATGGCCCTCTATTATCGAGCACATGTACATCGACACATGCTCACATTGACCCACAACTGACACGGGATTTTCAACCTTAAAATTGACCTTTAGAGTACACGGTCCAGGAATATACTCGTGGGGAGGTGGCTCCACAGGTGCCTTGTTGCCGGACGGCCGTGAAGAGGAAGCTTTCTCCTTCTGAGGTATGGGTTTTGAAGTTTTTTCCATTGATATAAGAAAAAGAAAAGCAAAGGAAGATGAAAGGTTGATGGTGCCAAACGCTGGTGAAGGTGGCTCTACAAGCGGCGAAATAGAGGCAGAAAGAGTAAGAAAATTTGGGAGATTGAAGATGTAAAAGTGGTAAATGATAAATGGAAGGGTTATTTATAGGTTTATACCAAGGCGGTTCAGTATCAGCGGTGACTGACCACCGTCTGACATGCATTATATACCTTGAAAGGCTAAATCGACGGGACAGCTATCTCGTATGTCATGATCGAGCCCAGTGAAAATGTCAACTTATAATCCAATCGAGCGATTGAAAATCATATCACTTCTCAGCACATTCTTCCTGAGAAACGAGGGGACTATCTGTATACGGTCGAAATAGATTTTGGCCTTCGTACGTTTGATCGAGTTCAAATGGTAAGCGACCGAAGTGAAACTTCGAGATGAGTTCCAAAGATAGTACAAACAAGCTTCCAGCTCTAAGACCTATCAAGGAATCGACTCGGTATCATTATCGAGCCCGTGACCAAATCGAACCGCAATGCAATGTGAAGGTTGTCGGAGACGCACAGACCGATTGACATTCACCCCGAATGTCAAACTCGAATCAAGGCCAAGGGCTCAGCCCAATACCGAGCTCGAGCCAGTATCGAGCTCGCAGACAAAAGCCATTGAACCGCACTTGGGGAGAGAATCTTGGCGGGAATGGAGGAAGAGACAATTCATCATGGGTTCTCCACTATATATTTTTTATTATGAATAAAGTAAGATCCCTCTACTATATAAGGGGTGAATCCTTGTAAGCACAGCGCAGGTTCACACATTGTAACAAAAGACTACTCCTCTTATTGAAGAATAAATCTCTTGAGCTTGTTTTACTCAGCATACTCACTCTTCTTGTTTAATAATTTATATCCCGTTTTTATTGCCAAGAATCTAAACATTTCCACTTCTACGTACGATTTATGTCAAGCTATATCACATATCCTTAGAACTACTTATAAATTATACTATATCCGACTTTTCGGGTAAACAGTATGTATCCTTATTCTATTTGTTTATTACTCAATCATCTTTCAGAGGATCATACTTGATACTTTTGTTACCATGTCAAACATAAAATTCAAAATTACTTATACTTTTGTTCTTTGTTCAAAACTCTAAATTCCTAGATAAGGTAATATTTTGAATAGAAAATGATTTACATAAAAGTTTTCTTCGTTTTTTTGTGGCTATGATATGTTCCTTATTTTACTTGTTAGCAATAATTTCTTGAGTTGAACCATGTTAAAATCTGCCTGAGTGCTACTATTATCGTTTTTTACCCTCAAAATCATATAACAATTATATTTATAAGTGGTTTTAAGGATACGTGGACTAACTTGACACAAAACGATAAATTAGATTGCAATTGAAATAAATAATGATAATGTAAATGCAAACCACACGAATTCAACAGTCTTAGCCTTGGAAGGTTAATCACCCTCGAGCCAAATAAGCTTCGACCAGTATCAGGACACAGAAGAACAAGAGCATAAAGAGAAATAATAATGATATATTGCTTTGGAATGCATGTTATAATATCCAACAAATTATCAGACCCCCCTTTATATAGTAGAGGAGTCCTGCTTTTAGTAAAATTCTATAAAAGGTAAAAATCCCTTGATTTGCTGATTGCCGGTTCCATACTGATACGCGCCGAGATTCCCGCCGCAACATCTGCCCGGTTACGAATATTTCGGTCTTCCTTTAGCTATGCCAACAATGGTTTTCCGAGCTCGTTCGGGGCTAGGGTCGAATCCATGGTCTCGGACTCAATGTTCTTGAAGGCAGGTGTTTTGACCCCAGGTTCTAGCCCGGTATGACTTGGGGTCGATCTTCAGTCTTGCATCGTCATGTTTTGAGCTTGTCCTTTAATGTCATAGACGAACTCGATCTTGACTGTATATAGATATTTTCCTCATTTTTCGGAGGGTACTCGACGAGAAACGACATGAGTATTCAATTCTTTCTTCGACACCACACAACAGAAATGATAAAACAATCGAAACGTCTGGTCAGTCGAGTCTTAATGGCATTAAATGTTTGCCAGTCGCTGGTCGGCCACTCCTGTACGCGAACCGTCATTGCAAAACTATAAATACCCCCTCATTTGCTCTTTCAAAATTTACATTCAAAGCTTTAGTCCTCGTACCTTAGCAATCTTAATATTTTCAGGCACTATTCAGTTATTTGAGATCTTTTTATAAGAATTTCCATTCCGTCTTAATCCCAAACCATATAGTGTACTCTTTTAACTTCCTCTTTTTCCTCCTTTTTTATTCATCTTCAAAGAAATGGCGAAGACTTCAAAAACCGTTCCCCAAAAAGATACTCCTACTACCTCGCGGCCGGCTACTGAAGAGACTGTTTCGCATACTACTGCCGAGGAGCCAGTACTGGAACCTCCTATGAAAATGTTCATCCCGGGGGGGTGCCCGGTTAATGCTGATTTTAAGGTTGAAAAGCCCTCCTCCATACCAGGCCGGTGCTAGGAGGTCTCTAGGTACATCTGCTCAGTCAGCGAGGATATTCTCTCCGAGGTCAAACAGGATTGTAACTGGGTTGACAAACATGTGGTAATTCCCAAACCTGACAAAGCCATCACCATCCACGTCGAGGGATTTTTAAGTGTTTACACTTATCCCTTTATGCTGCGCCCCCTGGACCCGGTTATCATCGAGTTTTGCAAAATATACGAGGTAACCCTCTGTCAAATTCACCCTTTTTTCTAGAGGATCGTAATCCTCTTCCGTTCCTTTATAAGCAAGATCAAAGGGTGTCCTTTAACTATCGACCACCTCATGTGTTTCTTTGTAAGCAAGATCAAAGGGTGTCCCCGTTTCATGCATTTTTCCTTTCTTCTTATCGGTGTTTTGTGATAGTGCAGCTATTGCTCAGATCCCCAATGCAGTTCCTCGACTCAAGGAATGGGTCGAGGGTATCTTATTACAAAGGCCTTATTCTGAGCATTCGTGGCGCGAGCTTACAAAGAGCCGATGTGAGGCTCATTCACACGGTGAGATCTCTTTCGTGAGTGTTATTCAGTTTCCATTTTGTATCATTAGGTCGTTACTTGTTGTATTTCCTTTTGTAGGTTTGTGCAAGGATGTCAAAATGAGGCCCCCATCTGGTTGCGATGATTTCCCCACTGAGTCCCCTGCTCCGAGATAGGGTGAAGAGAAGAAAAGAAAAAGGGCTCCGAGTTCTCTGATCTAGGAGAGAAAGAAGCCAATGAGAAGGCTGGTGCGTAAATCCAAAGAAAGAACCAGTGCTTGAGAACTATCTTCAGATTCTCTCTATTGTCTGAGGGATGAATCCGAAGAAGAACAAGAAGAAGCCTTCAATCTGGTGGCCCGAGTGTCGTCGCAACTCGAAGGGCAAGGGGCATCCAAACTGGATAGAGATGAGGCCGATCTGCCTCAGGTTAGGGAGGCCAACGAGGAGGCTGTGGCCGAAGCTTTTCAGGATGTAGGCGACGCCCTAAAGGAAGTACACGGTGTGGTCGACATCACCGATTCGCCTTTGTTCACTAAGTCCATGTTCAACGAGGCTCAGACGGTGAAGGAACGTCCCAACGAGGGGGTCCTCGGAGCAGACGGCCCCTTCAGCAGATCTTTCGATGGCGTGGATTCTACTACCACGGAGGACGTCACCGGGTTGGGTGACTTGGAGGTGCCCAAGAAAAGTCCTTCTTCGGGGACAAGCGGGAATTCGTCAAGCCCGAGGCTGCTCAATCGGTTTCCATATCAGAGTGTGGATCCCAACCAGAATCGGTCAATTGTCATCTCTATTTCGGAGGATGCCCGGATCCTTTCTGCCCCCGTAGGGGTGGCCAGCTATCTTCGATGCTTGGTGACTGAGGAAGACCATGCTAATATGAACGAGGAAGATGCAGCCTGCCTATTCAATGAAGCACAACAAGTGCTAAACCGGGTAACTTCAAATATCTCTTGATGATTTTGATTCATACTTGGACTAACTTGTAGATAATCTTAACATTTTGCTTTGTGTCTGCAGGCCTAGATGCTTCATCATGAGACCTTCCTCTTATATCGGGATGAGCTAAACCAGTTTGAGGCCGAGGTTGGAGGGCTCATTGAGAAGAGAGACTCTTACAAACTCCTCGGTGAGCAGCGTGAGGGGGAGGCTTAGAGCCTCTGAGCTGAGCTGGAGGTGGTTCGAAAGGAGCATGCCAATTTGGTCGAGTAGGTAAAAATATTTATGGTTAGTGACGATAAGCTAGGCTCGGTGACTAACGGTTTGAATCAGCAAGTCCAACAAAAAATCGATCGGATCGATCAACTGCGAGCTGAGATGGACGCTGTCAAGGCCGAGACCGACAAATGGAGGGGCAGGATGGACCGCCTGGCCTCGAAAGAGGAGACTACTCGGGCGCAGCTGGCTTCGGCTGAGGCCCAACTTCGAGCGGCTAAAGAAAAGGCCGAGGTGCAGGCCAAAAGGGTTGGGGAGCTCCAGTCTCAGCTATGTGTGGCCGTCTCCGATAGAGGAAATCTTGCCAAGAAGTTGGAAACGTCCAAGTCGGTGGTCGTTGTTATTAAAGATGATGCCGACGAAATGGTGGCCCAATATAAGACTGATACTAAGGCGGCCTAGGTTTGAATAAAATATATCATCGAGCACACGAAGCTGCAATCCCCAAGGGAAGCCCTCGAGAAGCTTCATGCTCCGGGTTTCGACTTGTCGGCCGAAATCGAGAGTGCTAAGGGGCTCGAAGACAAGACCCTGAGATTGGCTTATCCCGAGGAGGACTCCGAGGGTTCGAGTGCATCCGAAGACCCTAGCGACGAGGTGGGATCTGGTGAAGGCCAGGCCGTTTAAGTGCCCTGTACATCTTTTGTATTTTTGTACTTGTGTACTTTTGTGCATTTTGTCAAGGCCATTTGGCCTTTGTAAAGACTGTATAGATACTATAAGGCTTGTTTTTCCCTTCGACGATCTCTGAGTTTTGTTGTAAACTTTGCTTTATCATTTATATCTGCAAAGATCGACATGCCTTAGCATGAACTAGTCAGGTCATGTTCAGAGGTTCGAACGGGCCTTACCTTTGACATAATATTTTCTAAGGCATCGTGCAGGTTCGGTATAACCAGAACTTTTCCCCAAGATACTTATAATATTTTAGATTATAGTTTGCCGAGGGTAGCCTTTAGAATTGGTTTAAAAAAATTTCAAGGCCTTATTTTTTACTACGGGTCACGGACGTCTCCCAGCCGTTTTAATATAGCCGTAGCCTTTTTAGTTCGGATGTTGCCCAATGGGCTTATCACCTCCAGTTATCCAGGATTTCCTAAGATAACAGTCCTCGAATAGGGATGGCCGTAGCCTTTAAGGTTCGGGTGCTTCCTAATAGGTCTTGTGTCGTAGCCTCCGATATCCCGAGCCGTCCGAGTTTGTTTTTGGATGACATTTCCCGATTGGGAGTGATAGTTTGAACCCGGATAGAGGTGACCCTTGGGCTCGATACCTTTAGGGGACCGAATGTAGGAAATTTCTTAAGAGGAAAGAAAAAAGAGAAATTCTTAAAGAACAAGATATTTTATCGCAAGGTAGAAACTTCTTGTTATTCTTATGCGTAATAGTTACACACGAAAATAAATTTTGTGTTAGGGCTCGAGAAGTATATGCGGGCATGGTTCATTTGACCGTTTGGCCCTTATAGTAAATCCTATCGATCGAGCATATACCATTCAACCATAAAGTTTATTTCCTTGCTAAAGTCATTACCTAGGGTAATGCCCCCCAGTATTCGGGGCCAATCGTAGAGAGGCCTCGAATACTGTTGTCATGATCTTTGATACTGGTTCGTAACCGGCCTTCAATTCTAAGTTAGCATGATTTACTGTTGTCTCGTTCAAAACCTTGTCGGAAAACCCATTTGAGATAAAATCGATTTAAGGGAAAAAGAGTGCAACGCGTGCTATCAGGCCTAAAGATTGTATCGTAATTTGATGATTGCCTGCAAGTGTTAGTTCGGAATGCAAATAAATAAGAGTAAATGAATGAGGCTATACCTTAACAGTAGTATCGCTTCATGTGAGCTATGTTCTAGTTATTCAGTAGTTACTCACCATTCATTGTTCCGAGTTTGTACGATCCTTTACTGGTGATCTCGATAATTTGATAAGGGCCTTCCGAGTTTGGTCCCAACTTCCCTTTGTTCTGGTTCTAGGTATTTAGCGTGACCTTCCTTAACACCAAGTTTCCGATATTAAAATGTCGAAGGTTAGCCCTTCGATTGTAATATCTCTCGATTCGCTGTTTTTGGGCGGCTAACCGGACAAGGGTCGCTTTGCGCCTTTCGTCTAATTGATCTAGACTTGTATTCATAGCCTCATCGCTTGATTCCTTGGTTGCGTATCGGAACCTAAGACTTGGTTCTCCGACTTCTACCGGTATCAGAGCTTTGGCGCTGTAAATCAGTGAGAACGGGGTGGCCCTGGTACTGGACTTCTATGTCATACGGTATGCCCATAAGACTTCGGGAAGGATTTCCTTCCATTTTCCTTTGGCATTGGTCAATCTCTTTTTGAGGTTTTGGAGTAAGGTTTTGGTGGTCGATTCTGCTTATCCGTTCCCACTAGGGTGGTAGGGTGTCGATAGGATCCTTTTGATCTTATGATCTTCTAGAAACTTGGTTACCTTGCTGCCGATGAATTTTTTCCCATTATTGCATACGATCTCGGTCGGCATCCCGAACCGGCATATGATATGGTCCCAAAGGAAATCAATGACTTCTTTCTCGCTGACCTTTTCGTATGCATGGGCTTCCACCTACTTAGAAAACTAGTCAGTCATAAACAATATAAATTCAGCCTTACCGGGTGCCCATGGAAGGGGGCCAACTATATCCATTCCCCACTTCATGAACGGCCATGGTGACAAAACCGAATGTAGTAGCTCCCCGGGCTGATGAATCATCGGAGCGTGTCTTTGACATTCATCACATTTTCGTATGAATTCCTTCGCGTCCTTTTCCATATCAATCCAGTAAAAGCCGGCTCTGATTATTTTTTGAATCACTGATTCGGCGTCTGAATGATTTCCGCAAGTGCCTTCGTGCATTTCCCTAAAAACGTATTCGGTATCCCCTCGTCCAAGACATATCACGAGTGGGCCATCAAATGTTCTTCTGAATAGGGTTCCGTTTTTGGACAGGCTAAACCGGGCTGCCTTTGTATGCAGGGCCCTCGATTCTTTTCTATCCGATGGCAGTTTTCCGATCTTTAAATATCCTATATATTTATTTCTCCAGTCCCAAGTTAGACTCGTTGAGTTAATCTCGGCATGGCCTTGTTCCATTACCGATCTCATAAGTTGTACGACTGTCCCCGAGTTAATCTCGTCGTCCTCGACCGATGACCCTAAGTTAGCAAGGGCATCAGCCTCACTGTTTTGATCCTGAGGTACGTGTTGCAAAGTCCATTTTTTGAACCGATGCAATGTTACCTGCAACTTATCCATATACCTTTGCATTCGTTCTTCTCTGACCTCGAACGTCCCATTAACTTGGTTCACCACGAGGAGGGAGTCACACTTGGCATCAATCACCTCTGCTCCCAAGCTTTTGGCTAGTTCAAGACCTACAATCATGGCCTCATATTCGGCCTCGTTGTTGGTCAATTTCACAGTCCTAATAGATTGTCTAACTACATTGCCTGTTAGTGGCTTCAATACGATGCCAAGTTTGGACCCTTTTGCGTTCGAAACGCCATCCGTAAAGAGGGTCCATATCCCTGAGGAGGTCCCTGAGTTGATTAATATCTCTCTCTCGACCTCGGGTATTAGGTCCGGTGTAAAGTCGGCCACAACGTCTACCAAAATTTGAGATTTTATGGCGGTCCGGGGTCCATATTTGATATCATACCCACTGATTTTCACGTCCCATTTGGCCAACCAGCCTGAGAGCTCGGGCTTATGCATAACATTCCTCAACGGGTAAGTAGACACGACACATATGGGGTCACACTAGAAGTATGGTTTTAGCTTTCTAGAGGAGCTTAGCAAAGCGAGCGCCAGCTTTTCTATGTGAGGGTACCTAGTTTCGGCCTGACCTAGGGTCCTGCTAACATAGTATATTAGGAATTGCGTACCTTGCTCTTCCCGAACCAGGACTCCACTTACCGCTATTTCCGATACTTCCAAGAGTATAGTTGTTTGTCTGTCTTCGGCGTGTGAAGTAATGGTGGGATCGATAGATACCGCTTGAGATCCTCCAAGTCCTGTTGGCACTTCGGGGCCATGAGAAGTTACTCTTTTTCTTCAATAGTGTGAAGAACTGATGGCACTTGTCGGATGACCACAAGATGAATCGCCCAGGACGGCTATGTGCCCGGTTAATCTTTGCACGGCCGTGATATCTTCGATGGCTTTTATCTTGTTGGGGTTTATCTCGATTACTCGGTTGGATACCATGAACCCGAGGAATTTACCTAATCCAAGTCCAAACGCACATTTCTCCGGGTTCAGCTTCATATTGTATTTCTTCAATACGCTAAAGGTTTCCTGCATATGTTTGAAATGGTCCTATTCTCGCCGAGACTTAACCAACATATCGTTAATGTAAACCTCCATTGATTTTCCTATTTGTACCTCGAACATCTGGTTTACTAGGCGTTGGTAAGTGGCACCGACATTTTATAATCCAAATGGCATCACGTTATAGCAGTATGTGCCGTACTTAGTGAAGAAGGAGGTTTTTGCCTGATCACCCAGGTTCATCCTTATTTGGTTGTACCCGAAGTAGGCATCGAGAAAACAAAGGATCTCGTGGCTGGCCGTGGCATCGATCATGCGATCGATGTTGGGCAAAGGGAAGGAGTTCTTGGGACATTCCTTATTCAAATCCTTATAGTCTACACACATTATTAATTTATTCCCTTTTTTAGGGACTACCACTACATTTGCTCAACAATCAGAGTATTTGAACCCCCGAATGGACCCTATTTTAAGGAATTTAGATACCTCGTCCTTGATGAAAGCATGTTTGACCTCGGAGTAGGGCCTCCTCTTCTTCTTGACCAGATGGAACTTTAGGTCCAAGCTCAGTTTGTGAGTGGTTACCTCTGGCGGGATCCCTCTCATATCAAGGTGGGACCAAGTAAAACAACCTTCATTAGCTTTAAGAAATTGAACGAGTGTTTTCTTGAGCTCGGGGCTTAACCCCGTGCCCAGGTGTACCTTTCGGTTGGGCAAGTGTTCTCTCAATGCGACTTGTTCCATTTCCTCGATTGTTGATTTTATAGCGTCGGAGTCATCAGGGGGTATGAAAGATCTAGGGACCCTGTCGTCATCGTCCACATCTACCCCTCGTTCCTCTAATTATGTCGAGGCTGGTACCAATGATTGTTATTTGGCCCCATCTTTGACCATCCAATTCGGATCCGATGTTGAGATTGTGGATGCCGAGATTACTTCATCGACCGTGAATATTTCCTTGGCGGCCGGTTGTTCCCCATAAACTGTTTTAATCCCACCTGGTGTTGGGAATTTTAATACTTGGTGCAGAGTCGAGTGTACTGCCCTCATGTTATGGATCCACGGTCTCCTGAACAAGGCGTTGTACCTCATGTCTCCTTTGATTACATAAAACTTAGCTTCCTGGATGGTCCCGACGGCGTTTACCTATAATATTATCTCCCCTTAGTGGTTTCACATGCCATATTGAATCCGTTTAAAACTCGTACTATTGGCACGATTTGATCTTGTAGACCGAGCTGCTCCACGACTCTCGATCGGATGATGTTGGCCGAGCAACCTGGATCAATTAACACATGCTTAACTCGAAATTTATTTATGAGTACAGATATTACGAGAGCATCATTGTGGGGTTTCACGATCCCTTCCACATCCTCGTTGTTGAAAGACAAGGTTCCTTCTGGTACGTAATCTCGAGTATGTTTTTCCCTTGTGATGGACACTTTGGTGCGCTTCAACATCGGCCCCTGAGGGACATCGACCCCACCAATGATCATGTTAATGATGTGTTGAGGTTCGTCTTGTTTGGTTTATTTGTTAGAATCCCTATTTCTAAAATGATTCTTGGCTCGGTCGCTCAGGAATTCTCGAAGATGCCCGTTGTTAAATGGTCGGGTTGCTTCCTCTCTCAACTGTCGGCAATCCTCCGTTCTATGGCCGTGAGTGCCGTGATATTTACACATCTGGTTAGTATCCCTTTCAGTTGGATCTGATTATAGATGTCGAGGCCATTTGGTATCTTTGATGGCTGATACCGATCCCTGTTTGATCTCGGTTCATGATCGATGTCTCTTTTGACTCTGTCGATGGTTCTGACGGGATATACGGACCCGGAAGGGGCCCCGAGTTGATCATCTTCGACTATGATTTTTGATTGATACCGGTTATGCACGTCAGCCCACGTAACGACCGGATATTCTATCAGGTTTTGTTTCAACTACTGTGAAGCTACCGAGCTTCGAATATTGAGCCTTTGGGTGAAAGCCTGAATGGCCCAATCATCAGCGACCGGTGGCAGGTCCATTCGTTCCATTTGGAACCGGGACACGAACTCTCTAAGCATCTCGTTATCCTTCTGTTTCATTTTGAAAAGGTCCGATTTCCTGGTCTCGACCTTGATGGACCCGGCGTCTATTTTCACAAATGAATCTGCATGCATTGCAAATGAGTCAATAGAATTAGGATGTAAGTTGTGGTACCATATCATAGCTCCCTTCGACAGGGTCTCTCTAAACTTCTTTAATAGGATAGACTCGATCTCATCATCCTCCAAGTCGTTCCCTTTGATGGCACATGTGTAAGAGGTTACATGCTCATTTGGGTAAGTCGTTCCGTTATTCTTAGCAATCTCGGGCATGTGGAATTTCTTAGGGATCGGCTTTGGAGCCGCGCTTGGAGGAAAAGGTTTTTGTACGAACTTCTTAGAATCCAGGCCTTTCAATATCGGCGGTGCTCCTGGGATTTGGTCTACCCTAGAATTGTAAGTTTTCACCTTTTTGTCATTAGCTTCGATTTTCTTCTCCCCTAATTCTACCCGCTTTGTCAGTTCTTCGAGCGTCTTTATGATCTCGGGGTTATCCCCTGGTTCGTTTTCATTTGATCTTTCTGCGACCGGTTCATCCATGCGGATGACTTCTCGGGGTGGATCGGGTTCAACTCTGCTCGGTGCACGTCTTTGGTTCTGTAACTGAGCTATCGCCGCCTATTGGGCCTGCAACGTTTCGAAGATCACCCATAAACGGATCCCGTCTCCTCTAGTGTTTAGTGTATTTTGAGCCACCGATCGGGCTCCACCACGGACACTATTCTCGGGGTCGGTAGGCTGGTTTGTGTTGATAGCCACATGTGAATTAGAGTCGATTGGGTCTGCGACCGAAATTCCGATGGGATCAACGGGCAGTACTTCATCATCGGGTGCTATGTTGTTATTTTCCCCGTGATGACCGTACTCATAGTTCCCCCACACAAAGTTAGGCAAGATACTTACCTCAAAGAAGCTAAACTAATACTCTAAAATGACCTTCTCATGTGAAAAAACCTCCGCACGGCTCAAATCTTGCCAAAATAACTTAATATCATAAATAAAAATCATAGGAAATAATTGCGGATAATAAAGCTTCGATCTTTAAAGAATATTAAAAGGTCAACCAAAAAAGTCAACCCTAGACGCGTACCTCGGGACCCGATAAAATCCACAAATACCAACAATCATTTAATTACGAGTCTAACCATACTAATGTTATCCAATTACGACTCCGAATCAATGTTCAAAACCCAATTATTCTCTTGAGAAAAGTGTTTGATAAAAAATCCCAATTCTCCAATCAAAATATGGATTAATTCACAAATTAACTACTAGAATCATGTTAAAATACAAAATTTGATATTAGATACTGACCCCCATGAAAATACGAGAAGAACGCCACGAAAATCTCCTCAATCAGAGCTTTAGAACTCAAGATATGCTGAAAATACAAAAAGAACGCAACCACATTTATTTATACACATGCATTTCCACTTTTGCGCCAAAAACAGCCACACCTGCGCATTTCCAGCTGTCATTTCCGCTTTTGCGGACCAGTTTCCATACCTGCGGGGTCATAGATGTGAACCCAACTTCGCATATGCGAAGCATCAGCACCAACTCTTTTCTCCGACACTAAAATGAGCATAACGCCCTCATACGACGTCCAAATTCGACGATTCTTTTTTATATGGCTCCGTAATAACGATACAGATCTAATGCTTGAAGAAAAATAGATATTGGATCAAATGGTGCCATTTATGCTTGAAGTAACTGTAAGGCCTCATAAAATTTTACCTAAAACCCGAGGTTTTATGGTGCCGAGGTAGGCTAATGTGTTTGAGCAGAACTAGGCTAATGTGCCGAGGTAGGCTAACATGTTTATACTCATTTGATCATTTGGGTTGTGTAATATTTTAGGGAGTTGGAAGAAAAATTATTGCAAAACATGGCATTTCTAAAGTCCATTATGCGACCGCAGAACTACTCCGCGGAACGCAGATCCGCTGCGGAGAGGAGTTGACAAAAAGGCTAATTTTTGGAGGTCCTTTTGCGATCAACTATGCGACCGCATAATCATTTCAGGGGCCGCACACCCATTGCAGATCCAGCATGAGAAATGTCGGAGGGAGCTTTTGCGGTGTGTTATGTGGCCGCATAACTGTTCTGCGGGCCATAGAACGACCGCATACTTGACCAGGCCAGCCCAAGTTTTGGGACCATTTCTGTCCATTTTGCGGGCCCCAGACTTGATCTAAGGTTCACTCTGCGACCGCAGAGTTGAGTTCGGAGGATCCCTTTTCTATTTTTATAACCCGAACCCATTTATTATAAAATGACTTTGGGTTATTTTGGCTAGTTTAAAAGACTACTTTAGAGATAGGGGAGTGCTTTAGAGAGAGAGAGGAGCAAACCCCAAGTGCTCGATCATCAATCCTATCCCCAATCTTAAAGATTCTAAGGAATCACTCACTAGGCCATCACTCATCCGGGTAAGACTTTGTCCTAAAACCTTCATGCAATTGTTATGGGTTTAAGTAAATTGTAGAGTGGGAGATAGGCCATGCATGTTCCAATAGGAGGTAGTATATGGGATTGTTGAACTATTTCGGGTAGATTCTTGTTGAAATTGGTTGAGAAATGAGGGGGTTATCAGTGTCGAGCCTTGTATTTGATTTTGCATAATTGGTATTTGACAAAATTCCCGAGAGACTAATATCCTGAGAATCCTCTAATTATGATTCGACTTTTATCATTTTCCTATAGATCGAAATTCCTAGGAGTATTTGGACGTTGTAGTATCCTAAGTAAAGCTCAAGCGAGGTATGTTGGCTAAACTTCTCTTGTGGAGTCGAATCCCGTGACGTTCTCGTATGATTCAAGTATGATTGGCTCAAGTTCCTAATATCCATGTTCCGAGTCATTCCTAATATATTCAGTTATTCCAAATAAGCATTGTGTCAGAAATTATATACTAAAAATGTATTTTCATTGCTCCTATTACATTATGCCCTCCTTCGGGAAAGTATTCAGGTATGGTTTATGAATCAAAGTGGTATGACTTTAATTCATGCTTCATATGCAAGATTATTATGTTTAATTTTGGAAAGAAAACTCAATGTGCTTAAGACTCCTATTCTCTTATTGTTGATAACCTATGATGATGCTTGAAAGTGAAGGAAGTGAATATGAAATATCAAATGGGGCCATCGTGCCAAGAGTGAAAACTACACCTGTGGCCAATTGCCAATGAAATGAAGAAAATGTGAGAAATACTATGAAATGAACTATAACTCCTTTTTATAATAAATATTTTGGGTGTATTGTTTAGTCACTGGGGAAGGGTAGGTTGAAACAACCTAACCCGAAAACTACATATGTCGATGAAGGAGTGATTGAGGGGTAAAAACCCCTGTATTGATGTGTTGAGATTATTCCCCTTAAATGGGATAAGATTGATGTTTTGAGATTATTCCCCTTAATTTGGATGAAATGTTTTCTAGAGGAAAGTGATGTCGATCCACATGACATTCTGGTGACACAGCTTAGCCGATCGGGCTGACATCGGACACCATATCGTGCACATGGTGGTATTGTGATTGGATGTCTTTGGGTGAGACGGCTTAGCCGATCGAGCCGAGATTGGACTCCGTGCTAAAATCACGGTGGTGTATCGGTACAAAAGATCTCCCAACCTAAAAACATTGATATTTACTTGGAAACTTATTTTGCTATTAACTTATCATTTTAATATTGCTTGAGGCTCTCATTGACCATATGTTGTTTCTCCTTGTACTGTTACTCGATTCTTCTAGAGGGTATTTAGTCTTACATACTAGTACTATTCCATATGTAATAACGTCCCTTTTGTTGGGGGCACTACATCTTTAATGGATGTAGGTGGTTCCACAGTAGGCGGTATCGATCAGTCATAGTGACACACCCTCTTCTCAGCTGAGTAGATGGATTTCAGGTCGGGACAGTTGGTATAAGAGCTCTAGGTTCATAGATTCTATGAGTCATAAGAAAGCTAGTAGAGTCTTGCGGATCGGTATGATGGTGTCCATACCTATCTTTGTGATGCTACAGGGCATGTAGGAAAATTTCCCATCTTTCTTTCCTTATCGTGCGACATTGATTCAGCTCGAAGCGTATCTCTTTGAATTCCTTCCACTCACTCGTATGTTATGTTGAGCACTCAGTATCAGCTGTGCACTGACAACCTGTGATGTTGTGGATAAGGTACGAGATATGTTTTATATGTATTGGTAATGGGCCAGTCCGGAGGACTTGAGGCCAGGTTCAGACCACAACTTGGGCTCGGTAGTTTTAGTTGTGTGGGTATGTGCTTTTGGACTTATGTCCGGTAGTATTCCTAGGCATGATATTTATGGCTCAGTGAGTGTTTGGATATCTATATGGTGAGTATTATATGTGTTCTTTGATGGTTTGGATGTGATGAGAAGAATTTTACTTGGGATGTCAAATGACTATTGATGCTTGAATTATTTCTTGATGTGTTGTACATTCTCGAGTTATGAGCATGTTAAGGGATCTTTCATGTTGTTCATTTGTGGTATGAAGTAAATTCTTATGTTTTGTTGGTGAGTTTGCACTCGGGAAGATTTAGCGATTATATAGTGATTGTGCCTATGATAGGGCGTAGAAACATGCCAGTTTGAGGCTAAGCAGGTGGGTTATCTACTGGGGATGTTCTAAGGTTGTATGATCCTTATGAGATTTTTGTGGAGATTTTTCTTTCTACCAGCGAGATGCGTATGGGCTACAATTTGAGTTTAGATCGCTTGAAGGATTTGCACGACTATCACGAGGATGGATATGAACTTAGTAGGTGATTTGAGGTATTTTATGATTGGGCTACATGAGTTTGTGAAGGATTCCATTGAATTGTAGTATAATATCATGGTAGTCATAAAATAATGGTATTATGGATTATCGGATATAATTTTCTATGGCTTTGAGCCAAGTGGGGAGCATGCTATCGACGATCAGATTGCATGCTGGTGTGTTGTATTGGTCTTGGTGTGAGGCATATCTGAGGAATTAGTTATGACTTGCAGAGGTTCGTTTTGAGGATGACTTGAGCTAGGAATTTTTGGGATGCATGATGTATTACACTTTATGGATATATGGAAATCTTGTAATGATTCAGATTTGTTATTCGTGGTGGAGGTAGTGTGCATAGAGTAGGGATTCACTCGGTTGCTTAGAGATGTGGAGTACTTCTTTAGGTGTTTGTGTGCTAATGGAGCACGAGTCATCCGTATCATTGTTGATTCTACATTTCGGCATTAGAGAGGTTAAAGAAACAACTTCAGGTTCACGGAGGGCCTCTTCAGAGAGGGTATCTCGGTTGCAGTATTTTGTGATGCCCAAGAGGGGATACAATGGCTTATGGGCTTTAGGGCGATGTGGTATCATGCCGGGATCTCTTGTGGTGAGCTTTGATTAAGTATCATAGTGTACTAGCAAGGAGAATTGTTAACTTAAGGACAAGTCGAGAGGGGTTCGAAAAGGTAGGTCAGTTTGGTAGTGGATTGGATTAGCATGGTTGTAGAAATAATTGGTTCTTTGGTTCTTTTGGTGTGGCAAGGCTTTGTAGGTGTGTTGTAGCAATGCTCTTAGGCTTGGCAATCTTTGTAACTTGGTTAAGTTAGAAGGATTCAGTTATGATGGCTTGGTTGTGTGCATATGGTTTCGAAGAGTTCTCGATGGTGTCGACCACAGCTTGAGATGGATATTTTCTACAGGCATGGGGAGTTTGTTGTGCGTTGTAATTTTCTCTTGGATGGGGTCTAGTGGTGCGTTAATAATGGGATACTCGTGCTTTCATATAATGGTATGATAGAGGCGGTGTGTCGTGTGGGATTGAGATGTGCGTGTACAAGTTAGTGGTTCAGCTTCGAAGGAAAGTCATGAGTTCTAGATAGCATTGGACAGTTTCAGATGTTTAGAAGAATGCTGGAACTATCTAGTATCATATGAGAAGGGTGCGTATTTCAATATGCACACTATGTTGGACTTGCGGATGCTTAACTTGTATTACGGTAATCACCGAGTTGCTCGACTATTGATTTTTAGATTTTTCTATATAGAGCGGAAGGATTATGGAAGTATTTCTCGTGTGATGATTATGCTTGAGAGATGTGTCGATCAATTGGGTGGTCGACCCAGGATCGAATATGGAGATATTTGTATTATTGTGATTTGGAGACTGGGTGTCACGCCCCAACCTGAAGGGACGTGGCCGGCACCCGGTACCATACTCGGCCCGAGCGTA
>AWOL01S0053169.1:0-20748 GCA_000715115.1 Nicotiana otophora
CAAAATTTTGAAATAATCAAATTAAATCTATAACGTACAAATTGCATCAATCGACTTAGTTTTGCACACTTTTGTATATATGAACATAATACATCTTCAATGACTTAAGATTTTCACATCCTTTCGCTATATATATCTGCTATTCTTCATTGTTATAATTTGTTTTGGCTCAACTAGTTTACATCAAATGAAAAAACTCAAACATACAACATCTGAAGATCACAAACTAATAAAAGAGAAGTGTGACTACATCTAATTTTTAACCGTGCTTAAATCTTTTCTCACTCAGTTTACAAATACCTTACATCTCACTCCATTTAATTTTTTTCCGCTTACATCTTCCCATGCGTGTCCCCACTTAACTTTCCCTTGCCCCCACTCTTTGTCCTCACTCCACTTTTCTTTGTCTCCCATGCTTGTCTCCCTTGCTTGTCCCCACTCACAACCCCCACATGTCCCTCCTTCAAAACAATACACGAAAGGGAGAAGAAAAAAGATAGAGATCTAGGAATAGGGAGAAACAAAAAAAAAAGCGAGGAAAGGGAAGGAAAAAAAACGGGCAGCCTTCTTCCTCAATTGGGAGTTCCGTCTTTCTAGAAAATTACCCCAAACTTAGCTAAAATTTTCAGCTAAAAAAGTGCTTAAAACAGCCCTTGTAACCCAGCAAAAACAGCTCCCAAAAGACCTGAAAGATGCCTCAAACCACCCCAAAGTTCTAGCCTTTAACCTGTCAATACCCCCTTCATCTTCTCCAATAAGCCATCACAAAAACAAACTGCCATGAAAGCAGCGAAACTTAGTTGTAAAATAGCCAAAAAATACTGCTAAAACAGCACCGAAATAATCCAGAAACAACAGGTCAAACCGTTGCCGGTTTCGCCGAGAAGCAGTCTAAAATAGTGGCGATTTCTTGGGGTTCAAAGTTTTCTATCAACGTCGAGGTTCTGTTTGGGTGCTCCGTTCGTGTCTTAAATGTCGCTCCCCCGTCGGTCTAGGCGTTGAAATTGAATTTCGAGTTCGAGAGTTTGTTTTTGTCCTTTTTCTCAAATTGCAAAGAAATTAAATAGAGGTCCAATCTCTTATCTTCAATCGCTATTATTGATCTATCTGTGCGTCAAATTTTGCTTGAAGTTTACCTGCTGCATGTTTCGCTTAAATCAAGTGTTGCTTAGATGATGATCTATTCGTTTATGGTTTCACCCTTTTGAGATAGAAATCTGATTTTTAAACTTTTAGTTTCGATAGTGACATAATCATTTGTTGTTTAATAAAATTTGAAGAAAAGAAAAAGTGGGTGCATACGCACAACTTATATTATATTTTGTAAGAATATTTATTTAATGGGTTAAACTCAACTATTGACTTGCATATTTATTCTTAACTTTTTGTTATTGTATGTTTAGTTTGCTGTATTTAATTTTGAGAGTGTTTAAATAATTTAGTGCATTTGTTAGTGGGCTCATGAAGTTCTAATTACTATTTTACGGATGATATTTGGGTTTAGATATAATTTAGTCCATTTTCTTAATTAATGAAGAATATTCCGTAAAAAGTTAATTCCAAAGTAGTTAAATCTCATACTCTTCCACAATAAATTTTATATTCATGGCTTTACAATAATCTCAAAGTTCAGGAAGAGTAATGAACATCGTTAGAGTAATTTTGGCGCGTTTTTAATTAGTTTATCGCGACTATGTATAGGTTCACGTGGCATAATTATGATTTTTAAAATTAAAATCGAAGTATGTGTTCGGGCAACTTTGACCAAAATAATCTTAATATAATAAAATGCTATCAATTGTGTACACGTACGCGTGACATGATTTTTGGCACAATAAACAAAACAGATTCACACGCTTGATTCATTTCAAAGATAATTTCATATTTTAATAATTAAAAGCGGATAGATAAAACATGAAAACCAATAAATCACAGTTTATCCAAAATTAATTCAAGCCAAGTTGTGGTCAATAAAGCGATCGTGCTAGAACCACGGGACTCGGAGAATGCCTTATACCTTCTCCCCGGTTAACAGAATTCCTTATCCAAACTTTATTTTCGTAGACCAATAATAAAAGAGTCAAATCTTCCTTTGAATAGGGATTCAAATAAACGGTGACTTAGCACACCAAAAATCAATTCCAAGTGGCGACTCTAAATAATAAAATAATCCTTATGTTAAAATTGTCACTTTAATTGAAAAAACTCTTTAAACCCACATCATCCATAACACACATTTCTTTTCGGGGTAAAGAAGGGGTGTGACAGCTCTGGAGATTCTGTTGGGGACCTCAACCAAAATTTGAGCTTGTACAAATTGACTTTTATCTGGCTTTATTAATTTTGTATATATTGTCATTTATTGGTGCCTAATGTGCTACTTCCCTGCTTTTTTACCGCTTTGATATTGTTGAACTGTACATATAAGTTGTCTTCTCACGCACCCCCTCTAGATCTTCTTGAAATATAAATTGGACATTTGCTTGACATAGCCCGCTTTCTTTGAGATAGCCGAGGTGCTTGCCACCCAGTGAAGGATTTTAGCCACATATATTTTAACCGGGGAGCACCACCAGCTAAGTCAGAAAGCAATGCTACCGGTACGCTGACCCTCCTCGGTTCGAGTTGTCCGCTCGAGTAAGCCCGTCTAAACCCCTTCTCCACTAGGATTTAAACCTAGAAGAACAAACCTCATGCTTAGCGAAACTCGGCACAGGGGTCGGGTCCGTATAAGACATGTATCCTCTTTGAGACCATCATGTCCACTTATGTGCTACTTGCTACATAATTGGGAAGGCTTGCTTACATTATTGACCGGCTCTAAAACATTAGTTGAGCGGAATTAAAAAAAAAATCATTCTCTTAGTTTGGTATAAATAATCCTTTTTTTAACTAAAATTTTGTAGTGGTCTGGTGTAAAGATTAATTTTTATAAAAATTAAAAGGAGAAAAATAGTCAGTTTGACCGAACTACGCAGGTCTGATTTTCACCGGATGTGAGATACGTAGGCAAACCTCATCGGTTCCGTCCCCCAATTTATAAAAATCCAAAACTGTTTTTCTTCCAATTCCTTCTTTAGAAGTCTTTCTTTGAGACGTCAAATCCAAAAATCCAAAAATACTTTCTTCATTTTTAAAAAGTCTTTCTCCAAATTATTATTTTAAAAAAAAAATGAAAATTCAATAAATATTTTCTTTCTTTTGAAAATTATCAAAAAAAATACAAAAATATTTTCCTTCTTGTTTAGAAGTCTTTCCTTCGGAAATTTTGAATAAAAAAATAGAGAAAATTCAAAATCCAAAATATTTTCCTTTTTATGAGTTTTTGTGGTATGATTTTTCAAAAAAAAAAGATTGATAAATAAATTAGAAAAAGAGTTAGCTTATTTACTTTATTCCTGATCTTCCTCGAATCACGTAATGATCTGATTCATGCGACATCATGATACGTAGGCAATCCCCGTCGGATTCGATCATAGCCATTAAATAAACCGAGTGGAAGAAAAAAAGAAAGAAAGAAAGGAGTGACAAAAATAACAAAGAAAAACAAAGAGCGAAAAAAAATTAATTGTGAAAAAAAATCCAAAAATAAACTCTTTGTCCATTTTGAAAAAGAAAACTGCGGAAAGTTTCTGTGGGTATGCTGTCAAATGGCGCGAGCAAGCCACCAAGATAAAGCCTTCAATGGACGAACCTGAAATGGTTACCGTCTTCCTATAGGCCCAAGAGGCGGACTACTTCGAGAACATGATGTCTGTTATGGGTAGACTGTTCGCTGAGGTTATCAAAATTGGGGAGATGGTCGAAAATGGTTCGAAAACGGGCTAAATCTTGAGTCAAGCTGCTTTTAAGGCTGCATCACAGGTTGTTCAGAATGGTTCGGGGGGTTTGATGAACAGAAAATAGAGAGAAGATAGAGCTATGATGGATTCTAAGTTCGAGGAGGTCCCGTAGGTCATCCGACCAATCGTATATGATTCCTATGATCCCACAACACTATTATCCCCATCAACAAGATGCTTATGTCGTGGCACCGCCTCCCTATGCGGTGATGAACGTGCAACCTTACACGCAGCTAGAACATTATACACAAAACCGAGCTCCACATCCCAGAATTGCCCGTCCCTACCAAGCTCCATATAATCCCCAACCAAATATTCCCCAATACAATCCTCGCCCAAGAGAGACCCTCAGAAGAAATCAGTTCACCCCTATTGATGAATCATATTCAAGTTTGTTTCAAAAGCTAATCGGGCTAGGTCTGCTGAATCCAGTGGCCCCAAACCGGCCAAACCCCGAGTCCCCCTCGCACCAAGCTGATGCTATATAAGAATATTACTCTGGAGCAGTGAGACACAATACCGAGGACTGTTGGACCTCAAGAGGGCTGTTGAAGACTTGATTGAAGCCGAAAGAAACGTTCTTCGAGACGAAGAGGCTCTTAATGTGACGAACAATCTATTGCCTACTCACAACACTGGGCCAGTCATTGGAATGATCTTTGATGATGAGGAATTTGATCCGGCACTAAAGGCCATGGTAACCATTGTCGAGATAGAAGAAAAGCCAAAAAACGGTCACCAAACCTGAAAGTTCCCTGTCAGACGGGAGTCTCGGTAGCCAATCTTGCTATCCTTTCTATGTCCGAATTATTTCAGGGTGTAATCCGGATGTTTTACTTTATTGTGTTACTTTTTGATGTAAACCCCTCTATTTTTAAAAATTAAAAAAAAAATCAAATGAAATTAATATTTCATTGTCGAGGAATGTCTTTTTTCTTAATTTTGTCACTTTTCTTATTCTCTTTTCAGTTCTGTTAATGCAGATTTTAATGATATGACATGCTTGCGGATTTCATGCCCATATCCTAAAAATACTGTCAGACCGCGAAAAATGAATCAAGAAACATAATGTTTTGAAGACAAGACTTGTAAGAAAATAAATAGAAAATTGGAACGAAGTTGAGATTCCCTCTCTTTGGATCATTGTTAAAGCCGAGATCGAGGATGATGAATGGGCCAAGACCCGGTTGGAACAGTTGACTATGATTGATGAAAAACATATGGCCGCAGTTTGCCATGGGCAGTTGTACCAACAAAGAATGGCCCGTGCCTACACAAGAAAGTGCGGCCCAGAAAATTCGAAGTGGGCCAACTCATTCTGAGACGTATTCTCCCGCATCATGAAGAAGCCAAAGGAAACTTTTCTCCAAATTGGAAAGGTCCATACATTATAAGAAGAGTGTTGCCGAAGGGAGTGCTGTATTTGGGAGACATCGAGAGAAATGACCCCAAGATAGTTGTTAATGCAAACGCGGTTAAAAGGTATTATGTTTGACCCCTTTCTCACAGCTTAAACATGCTCCGGTTGGGATGACGAAGGCTTTCTTTCTCGCTACCCAAACACTATCAACCATTTGCAAACCCGTTGAGCCGATTCCCTTTCTTTGATTACCCTCTTTGGAACTTAGAAGTTTTTACAAAAACAATGAGAAAATGAAAAGAAACAAAATAAAAGAAGCAAAAGAAAACAAAAACCAAAACAAAACAAAAATCCAAATAAGTTCATGTTCATCGAACTACGTTTGACTTGATTCCGAAATGATACGTAGGCAGTTTCTCTCTGAGGTTCAGTCATACCAAAATAAAAATCCATATTCCAATAAAAGTTGAAACTCAGGAAAATGTTACAATGGTTTGGCGATGGTCTCGCCTGATAGGTTCCAAAGTTGTAATTCAATCCAAATCCTTTTTACTCAAATCTTTTTCAAGTCCTTCCAATCAATCAACTAGAATGTTCAAGAATTGGAGGATACAGTTACTTGGATCTAATGCAATCAAATGAGAGGAATAAAATGAGAGAGTCATATTGGTGAAAACCCTCACGGGCACTGTAAGGCGATGACAAGAAGAGAAAATAAAAATGAGAGTCTTATTAGTGAAAACCCGCAAAAAGCACTATAAGGCGATGGTGAGAAGAGAAATGAGAGAGGTCAGCTGGTGAAAACCCACAAATGGCACTACTGATCGAAAAGAGGATCTTCACATACATTAGTATTGATAGTCCTGGGCAAGGTTTCTCGATTTCGAGGCAAAAGTCGTGATGAATATATGAGAGTCGGACGGTTTACACAGATCATGCATCCAGTCCAAAAGGCATGTCATGTTCATTGNTTTCACATCCATTAGTATTGATAGTCCTGGGCAAGGTTTCTCGATTTCGAGGCAAAAATCGTGATGAATATATGAAAGTTGGACGGTTTACACAGATCATGCATCCAGTCCAAAAGGCATGTCATGTTCATTAAAGTCCGCATGTACTCCAGATAAGTCCTTTCATTTCCCCGAAAGGGACACCTCTTGTTTAAACTCATTTTTCATTCCATTGTTTGTTTTTCTTTGAATCTCTTTCAGTCTAACTTTGTTTCCAAAATAAAGGCAAATAAGGGATGGCGAAACTGATTTACCAGACTCTCGTTTGATATAAGCTAATATGAAAAAAAAGGCACCCAACCTTGGCAGGGGCATCAAGCCGACCCCGACTGGCGATGGCGGCCGATGCTTCGAAATCAAAAACTCTTGTAAGGAGGAAATCAAATTGAAAGTGCCTACAAGGGCAAAATAAAGTTGAAAAGGTTAAGTCCCAAGTGGCTAACCGTTTTGGAAAAGTTTAAAAAGCCAAAGGTTCCCCAATGGTCAAAGGCTCTCTGGAGCCAAAAATGCAAGTGGTATTCAGGTAGAACCTTTTCGCCTAGGGGGATCCAGCTCATAATTCTGGGTAGAAGTACTCTTCACTCAGGATGTTTTACGTAGCTTAACTCAAGTAGAACCCTTTCGCCTAGGGGGTCCAGCTTATAGTTTCGGGTAGAAGTACTCTTCGCTCAGGATATTTTACGTAGCTTAACTCAGGTAGAACCATTTCGCCTAGGGGGTCCAGCTCATAGTTCCCGGTAGAAGTATTCTTCGCTGAGGTTGTTTTACGTAGCTTAACTCGGGTAGAACCTTTTCGCCTAGGGGGATCCAACTCATAGTTCCGGGTAGAAGTATTCTTCGTTCAGGCTGTTTTACGTAGCTTTACTCAAGTAGAACCTTTTTCACCTAGAGAGACTCAACACTTTTTCAGTAATACAGGGCACCAACCCCTGGTTACATTTCCATTTTAGTAATATAGGGCGCCAACCCCTAGTTACATTTCCTTTTCAGTAATATAGGAAACCAACCCCTGGTTACATTTTCTTTTCAGTAATACAGGGCACCAACCCCTAGTTACATTTCTTTTTCAATAATACAGGGCACCAACACCTGGTTACATTTTCTTTTTAGTAATACAGGGCACCAACCCTTGGTTACATTTCCTTTTCAGTAATACAAGGCACCAACCCCTGGTTATATTTCCTTTTCAGTAATACAGGGCACCAACCCTTGGTTACATTTCCTTTTCAGTAATACAAGGCACCAACCCCTGGTTATATTTCCTTTTCAGTAATACAGGGCACCAACAACTAGTTACATTTCCTTTTCAGGAATATAGGGCTCCAACCCCTGGTTATATATTCTTTTCAGTAATGCAGGGTACCAACCTCTGATTACATTAATTATCAGTAATATAGGGCACCAACCCTAGGTTACATTTCCTTTTCAATAATACAGGGCGCCAACCACTGGTTATGTTTCCTTTTCGGTAATACAGGGCACCAACCCCTGGTTACATTTTCCTTTCAGTAATACAAGGCGTCAACCCCTGGTTACATTGCCCTTTCAGTAATACAGGGCGCCAATCCCTGGTTACATTTCCCTTTCAGTAATACAGGGCACCAACTCCTGGTTACATTTCCTTTTCAGTAGTACAGGGCCCCAACTCCTGGTGACATTTGGTTTTCAGTAATACAGGGCACCAACCCCTGGTTACATTTCTTTTTCAGTAAAACAGGGCACCAACCCCTGGTTACATTTCCTTTTCAGTAATAAAGGGCACCAACATCTGGTTATAATTCCTTTTCAGTAATACAGGGCACCAACCCCTGGTTAAATCTTTTCAGTAATACATTTTCAGTAATACAGGGCACCAACCCCTAGTTATATTTCCTTTTCAGTAATACAGGGCACCAACTCTTGGTTACATTTCTTTTTCAGTAGTATAGGGCTCCAACCCATGGTTACATTTCCTTTTAAGTAATACAGGGCGCTAATCCCTGATTACATTTCCCACCAACCCCTAGTTGCATTCCCTTTTCAGTAATACATGGCGCCAACCCATGGTTACATTTCCTTTTCAGTAATACAGGGTACCAACCCCTGGTTATATTTCCTTTTCAGTAATACAGGGTACCAACCCCTGGTTATATTTCCTTTTCAGTAATACATGGCGCCAACCCCTGGTTATATTTCCTTTTCGGTAATACATGGCTCCAACCCCTGGTTACATTTTCTTTTCAATAATACAGGGAATCAACCCCTGGTTACATTTTCTTTTCAGTAATACAGGGTGCCAACCCCTGGTTATAATTCCTTTTCAGTAATATAGGGTGCCAACCCCTAGTTACATTTCTTTTTCAGTAATACAGGGCGCCAACCTCTGGTTATATTTCCTTTTCAGTAATACAGGGCGTCAACCCCTGGTTACATTTCCTTTTCAGTAATACAGGGCGCCAACCCCTTGTTATATTTCCTTTCAAATAATACAGGGCACCAACCCCTGGTTACATTTCCTTTTCAGTAACAGGGCACCAACCCCTGGTTATATTTCTTTTTCAGTAATACAGGGCGCCAAACCCTGGTTACATTTCCTTTCAGTAATACAGGGCGTCAACCCCTGGTTACTTTTCCTTTTCAGTAATACATGGCACCAACCCCTGGTTACATTTCCTTTTCAGTAATACAGAGTGCCATCCCCTGGTTATATTTCCTTTTCAGTAATAGAGGGTACTAACCCCTGGTTACATTTCCTTTTCAGTAATACAGGGCGCCACCCCCTGGTTATATTTTCTTTTCAGTAATACAGGGTGCCAACCCCTGGTTACATTTCCTTTTCAGTAATACAGGGCGTCAACCCCTGTTTACATTTCCTTTTAAGTAATGTAGGGTACCAACCCTTGGTTACATTTCCTTACCAGTATAGGGTACACCAATCCCTAGCTATGTTTTCTAACATAGGGTCTCCACTCCCTAATTGATGTGAGTTTAAATGCAGGGTACACTACTCCCTTATCTCCTTACCGGTATAGGGTACACCAATTCCTAGCTGTGTTTTCCAACATAGGGTACACCACTCCTTAGTTGACTTGATCTTAAATGCAGGATACACCACTCTATGATATCATTGCCAATATAGGATATACCATTCTCTGGCCACATTTTCCCAATATAAGTTATACCAATCCTTAGTTGAGACATTGTTTTGACAATAAAGGAACACCGTCCAAAATGAAAAAAAGTCATCATGATCTTTTCAGGGTACACCATTCCCGATCTTTTATTACTTTCAATAAAGAAGTACTTTAGAATTTTCTTACAATAACTCGCGAAATTTTCCTAGTAAAAAAACTGAGGCAGAAAAATTTTATTCGTTTGTTTATTTTGATGTCTGTGCAAATTTTTTTTACCTCGCGGCAGAGGGTTCGAGATGACCAAAAGAAGAATTCTCAATCCAGAATAAATAAAAGAAAAGGAAAAGAAGTGAATTCAAATGCAGAAGCAGATGGAAAGGATATGGAAAGCTCAAGACATGACTGAAGTAGCGATCTTTACATTTCCCGTTTTGATCAGAAGAAGTCGTAGAAGAATAAACTAGCACCTGCAGCAAGCAAGTATCAAGGTTCAGATCAGAGTTTACGTGAAGAACTAGTCAAGACACAAAATCAAGTTTTAGAAGACTTATAAATAGGAATCTTATAACTCATAGCAGATAGGTTTGTTTAGTTTCTTTTGATTTTGATGTAATAACTGGACTACACGCCGGAGCCTCGACGGAACCTCACTCGACTCTCCAACTCAGCATTCCAACATTTTCCTTGAAATACACGCGGCGTAATTTTCTTATAACTCGGGATATAAAGGTTGTCCATAACCAAGGCTCGGTCGCACTATTTTCTCTTATCGCTTCCCTTTTGAATAATGGTATGGCCAAAAATTAGTCATATCGCTCATCTTTTCTTTTTCTGAAAACTCTCTATGTTTCCAAGCAAAGAGGGGCATGCTGTGAGCACCTAATTTTTGACCGTGCTTGAATTTTTTCTCACTCATCTCACCAATACCTCACTTCCCACTCCATCTTTCCCGCTCCCATCCTCCCACGCGTGTCCCCACTCCACTTTCCCTTGCCCCCACTCTTTGTCCCCCCACACTTTATCCCCACTCCACTTTTTCTTGTCCTCTATGCTTGTCCCCGATGCTTGTCCCCCATGCTTGTCCCCACTCGTAACCTCCATATATCCCTCCTTCAACAGAACACACGAAAGGGTGAAGAAAAAAGATAGAGATCTGGGAATACGGAGAAACAAAAAAAAATAGTGAGGAAAGGGAGGGAAAAAAAATAGGCAGCCTTCTTCCTCAATTGGGAGTTCCCGTCTTTCTAGAAAATTACCCCAAACTTAGCTGAAAATTTCAGCTGAAAAAGTGCTAAAAAAACAGCCCCTGTAACCCAGCAAAAACAGCCCCCAAAAGACCTGAAATACGCCTCAAACAACCCCAAAGTTCTAGCCTTCAACCTGTCAATACCCCCTTCATCTTCTCCAATAAGCAATCACCAAAAAAGAAAAACAGCCGAGAAAGGAGCGAAAATCAGCTGTAAAATAGCCAAAACAATACTGCTAAAACAACACCGAAATAATCTGGAAACAGCGGGTCAAACCATTGCGGTTTCGCCGAGAAGCAGTCTAAAACACTGGCGATTTCTTAGGGTTCAAAGTTTTCCGTCAATGTCGAGGTTCTGTTTGGGTGCTTCGTTCGTGTCTTAGATGTCGCTCCCCCGTCGGTCTAGGCGTTGAAATTGGATTACGAGTTCCAGAGTTTATTTTTGTCCTTTTTCTCAAATTACAAAGAAATCAAATAGAGGTCCAATCTCTTATCTTCAATCTCTGTTATTGATCTATTTGTGCGTCGATTTTTACTTGAAGATTACCTGCTGCATGTTTCGCTTAAATCAAGTGTTGCTTAGATGATGATCTATTCGTTTATGGTTTCACCCTTTTCAGATAGAAATTTGATTTTTAAACTTTTAGTTTCGATAGTGACATAATCATTTGTTGTTTAATAAAATTTGAAGAAAAGAAAGAGTGGGTTCATAGACACAACTTATATTATATTTTGTAAGAATATTTATTTAATGGGTTAAACTCAGCTATTGACTTGCATATTTATTTTTAGCTTTTTGTTATTGTATGTTTAGTTTGCTGCATTTAATTTCAAGAGTTGTTTAAATAATTTAGTGCTTTTGTTAGTGGGCTCATGAAGTTCTAATTACTATTTTACGGATGGTATTTGGGTTTAGATATAATTTAGTCCATTTTCTTAATTAATGAAGAATGTTCCGTAAAAAGTTAATTCCAAAGTAGTAAAATCTCATACTCTTCCAAAATAAATTTCATATCCATGGCTTTACAATAATCTCAAAGTTCAGGAAGAATAATGAACATCGTTAGAGTGTTTTAGGCGCGCTTTTAATTAGTTTATCGTGATTATGTATAAGTTCGCGTGGCATAATTATAATTTTCAAAATTAAAATCGAAGTATGTGTTTGGGAAACTTTGACCAAAATAATCTTAATATAATAAAATGCTATCAATTGTGTACACGTACGCTTGACATGATTTTTGGCTCAATAAACAAAACGGATTCACACACTTGATTCATTTCAAAGATAATTTTATATTTTAATAATTAAAAGCGGATAGATAAAACATGGAAACTAATAAATCACAGTTTATCCAAAATTAATTCAAACCAAGTTGTAGTCAATAAAGCGACCATGCTAGAACCACGGGACTCGGGGAATGCCTTACACCTTCTCCCCGGTCAACAGAATTCCTTATTCGGACTTTGTTTTCGCAGACCAATAATAAAAGAGTCAAATCTTTCTTTGACTAGGGATTCAAATAAAAGGTGACTTGGAACATCAAAAATATTCCAAGTGGCAACTCTAATAACAAAATAATCCATATTTTAAAATTGTCACTTTAATTGGAAAAACTCTTTAACCCACATCATCCATAACACACATATCTTTTGGGTAGAAAAGAGGTGTGACAGCTACAATCGCCTACCGAAAACATTCAGAAGATTTTTCAATACCCCGACAACTTTGATAATTTTACATAAACTAATTTCTTTGCTAGTATATCGCGTGATATATAGTTCACATTATACTGTAATATAAATATTACTAAAACAAACCTTTGAGTAACTACTTATAACACATGAAATAATAAAATATAAGTTTCTATAAATAATCATGTGGATGAAAAGACAGCTACTTTTAAAAAAAAATCCCTTCTTATTCGAAGCTTTTCAAATCCGCAAAATGAAAAGAAAATAAATTTGGAATTCAAAATTTTTATGCAGTTCTCTAGCTATGATGGCCACTACCAGGTTAATTTCTTGAATTTTTAGGTTGTTGGGATTTAGTAGGCATAATTATTTTAACAGAAAAGAAAAGAGAAAAAAGAAGTGCCCGCAAAAATAGAGAAAAACCCCAACACAATTGTGAAGAAGATGGCCAGAGATTTACACCAGTTTAATGCTGTACGTCCTTTTTCCAATCTTGGAGGATGGAACAACCCTCCTCTCTTTACACAACTCACCCAGAACCTAACCCTTCTCATGCGATTCAACAGTTCGTAAGTTTTTTTTCAAATCCCCCCCAACTTTACTAACTGTATAACATTGCCATAACTAAACCTATCAACCCTTATACCCTAATTCATTGCTTCAGGAAGAACGTAACTTCAAGGGTCTCTTTGTACTGTCTTAAGCTATTTAAAAACTCAAGAAAGACGTAATAATACATAAATTGATGTAATATATAATACTATGTCAATTTTGATAACAGAATAACCAACAAACTGGGAATGCAGAATGTAGAGGATTTTGATTTACTGAAATGAGTCCGAAATAATTAACCAGATAAGTAACTGTATGGCTTATCGTTAATGTACTCAACTTGTGTTAGCTTCGCTATTTATATATGCTTCCTGTTTCAGTGACCGGTAAGACTTATTTGACTGCAAGCATTCTCCTATATGTGTAACACCCTTTACCCTTAAGTGGCCGGTGTAGCGAAAATATTTACTAACTTATGAATAGTGGGAATAAAGCTAAGAGAATAATTAGCAAGGCCTTCTTGTGATCACAGAAAGTCTAACACGATGTATTTGGTATGTGCAACACTAGATTCATGGTGATGCGTACAGGACTTAGTTATTACAATTAATATAGAGATATAGGCATGATGGAATCAACATACAACTCAAATATAACTAGTTGAGTAAGCCAAAGCACATATAATTGAAACACTTAATGTTTCAAACTATTTGTCCAGCCATCTATATGATGTAAACACAGCAACATCACAACTTATAAGAGGCAAGAAAATAGCAGCATGCACCAAGGAAGAGATTGAGATAAATTAAATAAAAAAAGTTCACGACTGGTTTGATAACAAAGAAATCATGACAAGCAACATTGTGTATAAAGAGGAAAACACAAAGCACATTTATTTGTGATTCATGAATGTTGAGTATTGAGATTTTGATGATTAACAAAGTTTATTTAGATGCAATGTTCAAAGAACCAAGTCCTCAACATAGCTGCTTAACTGTTCTAAGAACCAACTCCTCAGGGTGATGATTGAACGTCTGTGCAAGATAGTAACTTTATCTCAAAGTTACCCAGGTTCGAGTTTGGTAGAAGAAGGCTGCTACATGTGATAAGGGTTGTTGCCCAAGAAGATACAAAAAAACCAATAAGAGACAAGAGTACCAAAACTTGTGGAGTACTTGGAACAGTAGGAGTCATATCAAATGAGAAGATAACTATGCATAGGACTCCTAGAAGATCTTGAAGTCCAGGCGTTTAAATACAATATATTTTGGACTTCTGATATCATCCTTTTACAGATCAACTGAAAACTACATTGTGTACACTCTAGTCGAGTACCAGTGTTGTGTTCTTCTTGAGTCAGTCTAGTGAATGTGTTTTAGGAAATTAAGTTGTAATCAAAGTGTCACAAATAATTAGTGAGTGGAGTGAGTGTTTGCTTTACAAGTTAGAGTAACTTGTAAATCAAATAGTTGTTGTAGTAGTAGTACTGGAGAGTATTGAATTACCGCCTTGTAATTAATACATTTTGGCTCATTGTTCTAGTGGAGTTAAAGTTAAATATCCTACGCAGTAGGTCGTGGTTTATGTACCTTTTGAGCCGTGTGATTTTTCACGTAGAAATCACTATGTTTACTTTGCTGCTTAGCTTACTTCACGTTTAAGGAACACGGTAAAGAACCAAGTTTTTTAGTAATTCATATGGGCATTCAAACTAGCAATTGGTATCTGAGCAGGTTCTCTCAAACACACGACTAACACCTAGAGAGATCTTGGAAGCAAGATGAGTGTTCCACCCTAAATTAATGAAGGACAATCAACTACCAGACCACCCTTGTTTAATGGAAAATATTACAGTTGATGGAAAGCAAGAATGGAAGACTTACAGTTGATGGAACTATGGACCATAGTGAACCAAGGTCCATTGACTCCTACTAAAAAAAATGCACAAAATGAAACAGTTCCTAAGGACCCCTCTGAAATTTTGGCAACAGATTTCAGAATGATGGAGAAGAATGCAAAAGCTAAGAAAATCCTTATCTGTGAACTTGGTCCTGATGAGTACAACAGAATTTCTGTGTGCTCTAATGCCAAGGAGATATAAGATGCACTCCAAACTGCTCATGAAGGAATAAACTAAGTGAAGAGATCAAGGATAGAACTATTTATGAGAAACTATGATCTTTTATCCATGAAGGAGTTCGAACTCATCCAAGAGATGATGACCAGGTTTACCATAATAACTAATGAACTGAAATCACTTGAAAAGGTGTTTACCTCAGAAGAGTTGGTCAGCAAAGTTCTAAGGATTCTTCCAGCTTCATGGGAATCAAAAGTCACAGCAATCCAGGAAGCCAAGGAGCTGGACAAAATCTCACTTGATGAGTTGGTTGGAAACTTAAAGACTCATGAAATAAGAAAGATATAACTGTGCAAGGAAGAACCAAAAAGGGATAAGGCCTTGGTCCTTAAAGAGTCTCGTGAAGATGAATCTAATAGTGATGATCCTGACCTAGCAATGTTTGCTAAGTTCAAGAGGTTCATGAAGAACTCCAAAAATGTATCTAAGAGAGAGATCAGCAGTAAGCCTAAGCAGATTAACAAAGCTAATTATCATGGGTGTATAAGTGTAGCAAGACGGATCACATGGTCAAGGACTGCCCAATGTGGAAAATTGAGTGGAGGAAAAAACGAGCTGAAAAGGAGAAACAGAAGAAGATGAGAGAAAAAGGTTCCAACAAAGGAAAAATCCTAGGTAAATAATTCACTGAAGCAATGAAGCAGGTCTTCTTGGAAACATATGAAGACGCTGGAAGTAATAAAGATGAAGAAAATGAGGATTAGGCTATAAGTCTTTATGCTGTAATTAATGAACATCAGGCAGTGGAGACAAAGCCTCCAGTACAGCTTGGAATGCACATTGGAAAACCTCCTCCATTTGATGGAACTCACTATGGTGAATAGAAGCTACGTATGGAAACGTTCCTTCAGGCCACTAACTTTGACCTATGGGTAATTGTCAGTCATGGACCGATTCTCCCAACCAAAATGGATGGTGAAGGTAACAAGTGCAACAAGATAGAAGAGGAATTCGATGATGAAGATCGTCACCTAGTGCAGAAAAATGCTAAAGCAAAGGACATGCTTTACAAAAGCTTGCCCAGAAATATTATCTATAAATAGAAATATTATCTATAAAGTGTCCTCTTGTATCTCTGCCCATGATATATGGAGGACCTTGGAAGCTGACTTTGGAGATGAAAACATCGAAGTGGCACTGATAACGATTGAAGAAAGCCAAACAGAAGAAGAAGTGATTGGAATGATGGCCATGAGTGATTCAGAAAGTGAGGATGAAATAAATCAGGTAAGTATCTCTAACTTAAAAGAAAACATTCATGTTATGTCTAAAAAAATAACTGATGGCCATAATTGTGACCATGATGAGTGAAATGGATAAAATGAGTGCTGGAAATGATCAGTTAATAAGCAATCTTTCATGTGTCAAACTTGATCTCAAAGAGCTTGAATCTAATCTTGAAGGACGGGTCAAAGATCTTAAGAACCAGGTTCTTGAGCTCACTTTTAAAAATGAGAAGTCCTCTGATATACATGGTAAGGGGAAAATGAGTGATCTAAAGGATAAACTTGAAGAAGAATTTAAAAGGGGCTAAAGATAATTTTTGTGACATTGAATGTAGGAATAAAGTCCTGCAAGAAAATCTAGAAAAGACTAATTATGAACTATCTAGTTAAGCAAATGGTATAGATCTTCAGATGCCTTGAATTGGCTTAATGAAAACTGCAGCTCTAACAAATCAGGAATTGGCTATAGAACCTATTTCCAAGTTTGATCCAAAGTATGTGGGAATTTCTGATAATAAAATGTGCACTCGTTGTGGAAAGGTAGGACACTTTAGAGATACTTGTCCTGCCTTAATTCATGCTCAGTTTAGAAATACCTTTGGTCTTGCTAAAAATGTGAAGAAGAAAGAGGAACCAAAAGCAAAGCCTTTTATCCATACTAAGTGGATTAAGGTTAATAAGAAAATAGCTTCTAACCTCTTCCCTTTTGGGCAAGAAGAGATTTGATTCATCCTTTTTTCAAATAAAAAGGGACCCAAGCTTGTCTGGGTTTCCAAGACTAACTTGTGATTTTTGGTGCAGGCTAAAGTGAGAGGGAACAATCAAAACTAGTATCTAGACGGTGGATGCTCAAGACATATGACTGGAGAAAAGAAAAACTTCCTCTCACTGACAGCCTTCCAAGGAGGGAGTGTGTCATTTGGAAATGAAAAAAAGGGACAGATAACAGGATAAAGGCTATGGCATAGGACTCGCTGGTAATGGAGCTCCTAAGGAATCTGAACCTCAATCTGAAGATGGATCCGGAGACCACAATGAAATTGACAGTGATCACGAGGAACANTTAAAAATGAGAAGTCCTCTGATATACATGGTAAGGGGAAAATGAGTGATCTAAAGGATAAACTTGAAGAAGAATTTAAAAGGGGCTAAAGATAATTTTTGTGACATTGAATGTAGGAATAAAGTCCTGCAAGAAAATCTAGAAAAGACTAATTATGAACTATCTAGTTAAGCAAATGGTATAGATCTTCAGATGCCTTGAATTGGCTTAATGAAAACTGTAGCTCTAACAAATCAGGAATTGGCTATAGAACCTATTTCCAAGTTTGATCCAAAGTATGTGGGAATTTCTGATAATAAAATGTGCACTCGTTGTGGAAAGGTAGGACACTTTAGAGATACTTGTCCTGCCTTAATTCATGCTCAGTTTAGAAATACCTTTGGTCTTGCTAAAAATGTGAAGAAGAAAGAGGAACCAAAAGCAAAGCCTTTTATCCATACTAAGTGGATTAAGGTTAATAAGAAAATAGCTTCTAACCTCTTCCCTTTTGGGCAAGAAGAGATTTGATTCANTCAGTATGGTAAATAGAAGCTACGTATGGAAACGTTCCTTCAGGCCACTAACTTTGACCTATGGGTAATTATCAGTCATGGACCGATTCTCCCAACCAAAATGGATGGTGAAGGTAACAAGTGCAACAAGATAGAAGAGGAATTCGATGATGAAGATCGTCACCTAGTCCAGAAAAATGCTAAAGCAAAGGACATGCTTTACAAAAGCTTGCCCAGAAATATTATCTATAAATAGAAATATTATCTATAAAGTGTCCTCTTGTATCTCTACCCATGATATATGGAGGACCTTGGAAGCTGACTTTGGAGATGAAAACATCGAAGTGGCACTGATAACGATTGAAGAAAGCCAAACAGAAGAAGAAGTGATTGGAATGATGGCCATGAGTGATTCAGAAAGTGAAGATAAAATAAATCAGGTAAGTATCTCTAACTTAAAAGAAAACATTCATGTTATGTCTAAAAAAATAACTGATGGCCATAATTGTGACCATGATGAGTGAAATGGATAAAATGAGTGCTGGAAATGATCAGTTAATAAGCAATCTTTCATGTGTCAAACTTGATCTCAAAGAGCTTGAATCTAATCTTGAAGGACGGGTCAAAGATCTTAAGAACCAGGTTCTTGAGCTCACTTCTAAAAATGAGAAGTCCTCTGATATACATGGTAAGGGGAAAATGAGTGATCTAAAGGATAAGCTTGAAGAATAATTAAAAAGGGGCTAAAGATAATTTTTGTGACGTTGAATGTAGGAATAAAGTCCTGCAAGGAAATCTAGAAAAGACTAATTATGAACTATCTAGTTAAGCAAATGGTATAGATCTTCAGATGCCTTGAATTGGCTTAATGAAAACTGCAGCTCTAACAAATCAGGAATTGGCTATAGAACCTGTTCCCAAGTTTGATCCAAAGTATGTGGGAATTTCTGATAATAAAATGTGCACTCGTTGTGGAAAGGTAGGACACTTTAGAGATACTTGTCCTGCCTTAATTCATGCTCAGTTTAGAAATACCTTTGGTCTTGCTAAAAATGTGAAGAAGAAAGAGGAACCAAAAGCAAAGCCTTTTATCCATACTAAGTGGATTAAGGTTAATAAGAAAATAGCTTCTAACCTCTTCCCTTTTGGGCAAGAAGAGATTTGATTCATCCTTTTTTCAAATAAAAAGGGACCCAAGCTTGTCTGGGTTTCCAAGACTAACTTGTGATTTTTGGTGCACGCTAAAGTGAGAGGGAACAATCAAAACTAGTATCTAGACGGTGGATGCTCAAGACATATGACTGGAGAAAAGAAAAACTTCCTCTTACTGACAGCCTTCCAAGGAGGGAGTGTGTCATTTGGAAATGAAAAAAGGGGACAGATAATAGGATAAAGGCTATGACATAGGACTCACTGGTGATGGAGCTCCTAAGGAATCTGAACCTCAATCTGAAGATGGATCCGGAGACCACAATGAAATTGACAGTGATCATGAGGAACAAGAAGAAGAGAGAACTACTTTGACTGCTAACCAGACTGATGAAGCCATACCTGCTGAACCAGTTCATTTGGGTCACTCCTTGGGTGAATCATCTTTGGGTATGTAGATCAGGACATGGAAACGTCAAAGTTCGCATCCTATTGAGAACATCATCTCTGATCCAAATGTAGGAGTGCAAATCAGGTCATCTTTAAGAAATCTATGTGCACTCACAGCATTTCTCTCACAGGTTGAACCTAAGACCACCAAGGAAGCTCTAAAGGATCCAGATTGGATTATATCCATGCAAGAGGAGCTAACTTCCTGTTGTGGTGGAGTTCTATGCAAATTTCCAATTTGATGGAAAGTGGTCAAAAGTAAGGTAAGGGGATTTGAAATGGAATTTGATGCTGAGGAGCTGGGAATGCTTCTGAATATTTCCTCTTTAGGATTTGATAATTACTTGAAGAAAAAGTGGCCAGCCATAGACAATGATGTTGACACAGGAATTGTGGTCACAAGAAAGTTCTCCCAAAAGTTTGAACTGGATGCTCCCCAGAAGGTGTACAAGACTAATATGACCCCCTTCCACCAGCTGTTGTTTCACTTTGTCAATTCCTGCATTCTGCAGAGGTTTGAGAGAAGGCATGAGGCGACTCTATTGGACATGGATGTAATGGAACTTCTTGACACTGGTAGACCTATCAATCTCCCTAGCCTGATGATTCAGCATATGGCAAGAGCTACAGATACTTTCAAGCCTAAGCATGCTATGCCTTATGGCTTCATGTTGACTGAGCTATTTGACAAACTCAATATTGCCTTGCCTGAGTTTAAGTATGGAAATCACAATCATATTTTTGATGTTGTTACCCTCAAGCAATATGGCTATGAGGAGATCAAGGCTAGAGGACCAACAGGATTCGCTATTCTACCTGGAAGCAGCAGGGCAACAGAGCTCAGTAAGAGGTTGGAGTTGGCTGTTGAGGAGAATGCGAAGCTTCGAGAAGACAATAATGAGCTGAGAAAAGAAACCAGGAAGCTTAGGGAAGATCCCAGAAGAGATAGGGAAGCTCATGCCCAACATATAGCCACTCTTGTNGCCTGATGATTCAGCATATGGCAAGAGCTACAGACACTTTCAAGCCTAAGCATGCTATGCCTTATGGCTTCATGTTGACTGAGCTGTTTGACAAACTCAATATTGCCTTGCCTGAGTTTAAGTATGGAAATCACAATGATATTTTTGATGTTGTTACCCTCAAGCAATATGGCTATGAGGAGATCAAGGCTAGAGGACCAACAAGATTCGCTATTCTACCTGGAAGCAGCAGGGTAGCAGAGCTCAGTAAGAGGTTGGAGTTGGTTGTTGAGGAGAATGCCAAGCTTCGAGAAGACAACAATGAGCTGAGAAAAGAAACCAGGAAGCTTAGGGAAGATCCCAGAAGAGATAGGGAAGCTCATGCCCAACAGATAGCCACTCTTGTGAAAGCATTGACCCCGTCTACTTCTCATCATAAACATGTTCCTTCCCAG
>AWOL01S0053171.1:5490-16034 GCA_000715115.1 Nicotiana otophora
GGTAGGGGTCTGTGCTCCCCCGCCCGCTTGAGATGTGGCTGGGTCTGCTGGAAATAAACCAGCCTGAGTCATAGTGTCCATGAACCGCAGCATACGACCCATGACCTCCTGAAAACCTGGTGCTGACATGAAATCTACCAGGGCTGGCATTGTGTCGGGCACCTCGCCCTGCTCCTCAATGATGGGATCCTCCACTGGATCCACTGGTGGTGCTACCGGGCAGTTCTGGGATGCCCTCATCCCCTACCTCAGGCTGGTGCCCTCCCTCGGCCTCTACCTCGGCCTCTAGCAACGGGGGGAGCAGCTCCTCCCGGGTTTAGAATGTCCGCCGTACGCGTCCTCATCACCTGTGAGAGAATGAGAGAAAGGGTTTTAGTATACCACCAACTGCACGATAGGAGATGAATAAAGAGCAGTTTCCTAACACCCTATAACCTTTCAAAGATAAGTACAGACGTCTCTGCACCGATACGCAAGACTCTACTAGGTCTGCCCATAACTTGTGAGACCTACGTGAACCAAGTGCTCTGATACCATGTTGTCACGACCCAATTCCATCTTAGGCCATGATGGCGCCCAACACCATTGTTAGGCAAGCCAATACTAATCAAACTAATGGTTTCCCATATAAATAAAATACTAAGTGGATAACATTTCCTCATTTGTTAAAGAGATTTAGAAATTTGCGAATGTGACATAAGTAAACTGAAGCAAACGAGTACAAATCGTAATCATGTAAACAAATCCAAAATCATAAGTCTACTAGTGTGTGTGCCAAGACCTGGTGTCACAAGTATGTGGGCAATCTAGTAGAATATACAAAAGGACACTAGCCTACTGTCTGAAATGTAATAGGCAGAAAAACAAATACAACATAAAAGAGACTCCAGCTCCTGCAGAACGGCTCGGAAGGAAGGTCACTGTGAAGCCTCGAGATGGGGATCAAATCTGCGCACCAGACTGGTAACCAGATGCACTTGCCTCAGATCCTGTACAATTAAGTACAGAAGTGTAGCGTGAGAACATAAATAATATGTACCCAGTAAATATCTAGTCTAACCTCGAAGAAGTAGTGACGAGTGGTCGACTCCGACACTTACTAGGGACAATAACATGATAATATGAAATTCTAATTAAGCATGATGTACAACAATAAGATTCGGAACAAAAAATAACTAAACAAGTCTTCAGAAATATTTAAGAGCTTGAATCACTCCCTTCCTTTAAAACATATGATCACACAAACAATGAATTTATACCGATTATGAAAGGAACTTCCAATTCTATTATCATACACGAATACCACCGAGGACGTTTGGCCCGCTCCAATATAAGTGTAAATTGTGCACTGCCGAGGGTCGAACGGCGCGAATCATAGATGCATCTATTACCCTGCTCGCGAATCATACATGCGACGCGGTCAAATATAAATTTATCAATAAATCATAACCCTTCCTTGACTCTTTTCAAAATAAAGACAATTCGACTTGAAGCTTCTAAATCCTCAAAATCCTCAACTCAGTTCCATTTGATGCAATTAACAAATATAATCAAATAACGGTGTCCAGAAGCATGGTGTATACCAAAAACTACCCGAACATAAACAGGAATAGTAGCTACGTACGGACTCTCGTCACTTCGTGCGTACGTAGCCCCCACAGATAACAACACATATTAATTATGTTCACCTATGGGGTAAGTTCCCTCTTACAAGGTTAGAAAAGAGACTTACCCCATCTCAAAGCTTACTTCCCAATTCAAGAATGCGCTCAAACCTCCAAATTGGATACCAAACGACTCGGAACTAGCCAAACATTATATAAATCGATCAATCTATTGCTTAAAAGTTCATATCTCCACTATTAAAGTGATTACCCAACCAAAATTGCAAGATTCCTAAAATTCACCCTCGCGCCCACACGCCCGGATTCCGAAAATGTTTGAATAAAGTTGTTACCCATAACCTTAGGAACATAATATATGATTTTAACTAAGTTTCATAATCATTTTCATAGTAAAATCTTATTTTTATCAAACCCTAGGTTTTTCATCTCAACTCATGATTTCTACCAATTTTCATGTGGAAATCTACCCATAATATATGTACTAAACTCATATTTAGAAGAAATTACTTACCTCACCAAGCTAGGTCGAAATTCCCTCCTTAGAAGCTCTCAAATCGCCCAAGAGTGGAAGAAAATATGAAAAAATGGTCCTAACCCGTAATAAATGAGGCTCACTGCCTCCAGCGGTTTCCGCACCTGCGATCATAGGGCCGCACCTGCGCCCTCGCTTCTGCGGACAAGGGTCCGCTTCTGCGAAATTCACTAGGCCGGCTGGGACCGCTTCTGCGGACGGGTACCCGCTTCTGCGGAGGATGGGCCGCATCTGCGGAACCAGGCTGCCCTCCTTTGGCCGCTTCTGCGAGGCTTGGCCGCACCTGCGGCTGACCAAGCGCAGGTGCAGTTTTGACAGATCTGGTGCATCAGCTGATGCTCCAAATTCTGATCTTGGTCCGAGCCTCGTCCGATTGACACTCGGGGTCCCGCCCGAACATACCAACAAGTTTAGAATCATAAAACGGACTCGCTCGGACTCTCAGAACGCCCGAAACAACATTAAAACTAAGAGTCACACCCCAATACCAATTGAATCAAACTTAAGAACATCAAGTTCTTCAATTTACTTCCAATCCGCCGAAACATACTTAAACTACTCGGAATGACACCAAGTTTTACGTGCAAGTCTTAAATAACATTACGGAACTATTCTCGGTCTCGTAATTCTGTTTGGACTTCGATATCATCAAAACCCGCTCCAAACCAAATTTAAAGAACTTTTAAAATCTTCAAGAACCAACTTTCACTATTAGGCGCCGAAACGTTCCCTGGTCATCCAAAACCCGATCTGAACATATGTCTAAGTCCGAAATCATCATACGAACCTATTGGAACCGTAAAATCCCGATTCCGAGGTCGTTTACTCAAAATGTTGACCGAAGTCAAACTTGTCCTTTTAAGCCAACCTTAAGGAACCAAGTATTCTGATTTCAACCCGAACCCTTCCAAATCCCGAACTAACTATTCCCGCAAGTCATAAATAGTAAAAGCATGTACGGGAAGTCTTATTTAGGGGAACGGGGTTCTTGAAAGTAAAACGACCGGTCGGGTCATTACACTTACTATTTTAAGACTATTAAAATAACCTTTATAGTCATTTCATAAGTTTTATAATTAATTCTTAAAAAGTTATTCCTAAATTTTAGTAAATTAGCCTACTATTTTAAAATAATCTGAAATTCGTGTCATAAATTGGAAAATAAGATTTTTAATAATTAATTAATTACACTAATTAATAATGTATTTGATGATTAAAATTTCTATTATATTTTATTGAAACTAATTAAGTTTAATGAAATTAATTTTAAAGGGGTTAAAGGATAAATAGCTATAATTGCAATTGCCCAATTAAATATAAAATGGCTCTCTCTTAAAATAAAATTGGCCCAAAACACCAGCCCAATTATCCATCTGACACAGTACAAACGACCCCTCTATTATACCTTGGCAATCCGCGCCTCCCTCCTTGAACCAATCAAAACTGGCTACGTCGCCCGTCTCCACCACTCATATAAGAAGCACACATCCATCTGAGCCGTTAATTCATTTGATCGACGACCCACATTTTATCTCGTTTTACTTTAGTTTTAATCCTGGCCAGGTTTAATCTCTAGCGTTGAATCACGGAGATCCAACGACCCTCATATTTTCTCATTAAAATATTTTAATCCTTGAATTATCAATGCCGTTGATCAAAAGACCCAACATCCCAGATCATTCCCATCCTTCTTAACCCTAGAGACGACCCAACCTAATCCCAAACCCTAAATCATTCTCTCTTTGACTCAGCCGCCACCTTCCCCTTCCTCTCCCTTTTCCATCAAATCCACAAACCCAATCAATCAAAAACCTTGCACAAATTCATGCAAGGTCATGAATCGACCAGGAAATCTTTCTCATTGCTCCCTAAACCCGTGAATCCTGCGGGTTCCTTCCTTATTCCATCACTAAAATTCAAAATCCCCAAATATGAAAACCCTAGCTAGAAGATGAAACATCAAATCGCCTGCACCTCTATTGTGGTCTTTCAAATCCATGGCATGCATGGCCATTTCTTCAGCATCATCATCATTATTCTTTGTCCAGAGGTCAAACAAAGTGACCTATGGACATTAGGGTTTTATCCGATGGTTCTTGCCTTCAATGATCAACTTCCCCCTCTCAAGTAAAATCCTTACTACTTTCACCTCTGTTCTTCACTGATTTCACCCATTTTGCTTGCATTATTCAGTCTTCGTCACTCTCCACTATCGTCATTTGAATCTGTTGAAACCCTAAGGCATTGAATGCCACAATGAATAGGTGCTTTAATGCTCTTACCTAATAGAGCTAACACACAAAAAACAACCTAAGATGAAGTACTCAATAGCTTATAGTTTCAATCAAAGAATCTAGGTTTTAACTGATTTCTCATCTCTTCACTTTCCAGTTCTGATTTCTAGCAATTGTTTTTAGCTTTGGTTCCTAAACGACTAAATAAAATCCTTGTGTGGTTTGCTGCTCAAAGGAAGGTCAGTGTTCTTTGACCCTTTCTCTTTTTCAGTTGTTTAGTTAAAATCATGTCTACTCTGTTATCTTCTGCTAATTAACTCTGCTTATGATATGTTGTCATTAGTTTATTTCTTCTTAATTTATGTTGTTATTAGGTAATAATCAACTACTATACTCTGAGTATTATTTCTTTAATAATCTAAAACTAAACCAATACTAATCAACCACTTTTGTAATCCTGATGAATATNCGAATCCTGCGGGTTCCTTCCTTATTCTATCACTAAAATTCAAAATCCCCAAATATGAAAACCCTATCTAGAAGATGAAACATCAAATCGCCTGCACCTCTATTGTGGTCTTTCAAATCCATGGCATGCATGGCCATTTCTTCAGCATCATCATTATTATTCTTTGTCCAGAGGTCAAACAAAGTGACCTATGGACATTAGGGTTTTATCCGATGGTTCTTGCCTTCAATGATCAACTTCCCCCTCTCAAGTAAAATCCTTACTGCTTTCACCTCTGTTCTTCACCGATTTCACCCGTTTTGCTTGCATTATTCAGTCTTCGTCACTCTCCACTATCGTCATTTGAATCTGTTGAAACCCTAAGGCATTGAATGCCACAATGAATAGGTGCTTTAATGCTCTTACCTAATAGAGCTAACACACAAAAACAACCTAAGATGAAGTACTCAATAGCTTATAGTTTCAATCAAAGAATCTAGGTTTTAACTGATTTCTCATCTCTTCACTTTCCAGTTCTGATTTCTAGCAATTGTTTTTAGCTTTGGTTCCTAAATGACTAAGTAAAATCCTTGTGTGGTTTGCTGCTCAAAGGAAGGTCAGTGTACTTTGACCCTTTCTCTTTTTCAGTTGTTTAGTTAAAATCATGTCTACTATGTTATCTTCTACTAATTAACTCTGCTTATGATATGTTGTCATTAGTTTATTTCTTCTTAATTTATGTTGTTATTAGGTAATAATCAACTACTATACTCTGAGTATAATTTCTTTAATAATCTAAAACTAAACCAATACTAATCAACCACTTTTGTAATCCTGATGAATATGTTTCTGAATTGAATAATCTATGTGTTATTAACAAAGAACCTTAATGATTTTGTACACATGTTTTGACCTTAAACTTCCTTAGTGATTTTGGTATGACTCTCATGTTTACTCTATTGATATTTATCTTAGTACTACTTGTTGACTTGTATCAAGCACTTGAGGTTGTTTATTTGATAAACCAAAGCTAAAATAGATATGAACACTTAAAGTTAACTACAATGTTGTCATTTAGTTGAAGCATATCAGTTATTTGTGTTGCTTTCTCTCTTCCAATATGCTTCTGTGATTCTGTAGCTCTTCAAAGATCATTGTAATAATTCTCTGTTAACCCTCATGGCTGTTGATCATACATGTGAGCTTCCCTGCATAAGTATGTCTATGAAAATAACTAAACTAAGTTATAATGAATCTCTGCAATTCATTTTGTATGTGTTTTGTCAACCTAGCATAAATTGTCCTTAAGAGCTTGATAGATGCTATATATGTGCATCCTCTTTTGGTTATGCCATTTGAAACTAGAACTTCATCATGTTTTGGACTAATCTATTGAACCTATTTAAGTGGACTCACTACTATCCTGTTACTAGAACTGTGCATACTTAATGTGAAACAATCCATTGTTCTGAACCCATGTAATTAGTCTGTTAATTCGATGTTATGCTCTACTATGTTGTAGTCTGGAACTCTTTATGAATGCCTCATGTGTGTGTCTGTATATCTCCTAAAGGTTCTGAACTTATTCTTGTTTTGAAACAGACCTTTCCTTGCCTTCCATACTTATGTTTGTGCTCTCATGATGTATGGTTACATAAGGAAAACTGAACTTTGCTAAGCCTTTACAAGTTGATTGTGACTGACTAATATACTTAAGATGAACCTTTTGATGTTATCTGTTATGCCTGAGTATAATACTATGCCTTAATTCTTAACGAACTTAGTGTGAATATGAGATTGGGCACCTTTTTAGGAGAAAGTGATCATCTATTAAGTTGAGACCAATTTACTTGTTTAAGTACCCCTTGCTAATGCTCTTTAGGGATTCTATATGAAGCTATTAGCTCATACATCTAATAAAAGTTAATATTTAGTCTATACATGACCCCCTAATTAATCTGAACATAGTCTGAAAAGTTATTAAGGTATTGTGAGTGAGGATTCTTGTAAACTTGAACTTATCAGCAGGTGAGTGTTTAATCTGGCTCCCTAATCACATGACTTAATACTTGGACTCCTAAAATAGTCTGTTGTGGGCTTTTCCTTTGTCTGCACCTGTAATTGTTTCTTTGAGTACTCTTAAGCATGTTAAAAATGTTTGACAGTGTACTACATACTTGTGTTTGGATTGTGACCTCTAAGGTATTATTTTCTAGCTCATATTCATAGCAATACCCTGTACAACTTTTGTGAGAGATGTACATACTTGAACCTTTGTGTTATTGTTACTGTTACATTGAAACTTACAGTGAGTGCCTCATTGGCACTTAAACTTATAGGGATGAGTAAGTGTGAGTGGTTAAAGATATTTAGGAGTAAGATTTAGTTTGTGGTTGAGATACTCTCCCTGACACAAGAACTCCTCGGGATTCACAAGACCCTTGTGAACTCTAAAGTGCCAGGGATCCAAAGGGTGTCTTGCCCATAAATGCAATTTTACCTTAAGCTCTTAACCATTGATATTTATTAATCTCTTTAGGGTTAATATTAAATGAAAGAAAGGCTTCACTATAAATTTCTCTTTTTTGACATTACATTAATTCTATTATATAGTTAATCGCAAGCATTTGTTATAGTTTCATTTGGGCCTTATGTTGACCTTATCTGTATTTAAGTATTATATTGGGCCTTATTACTAATGTCTCTCTTTATATTCTATACTTGTAACTGAACTGGGCATGCTGAGTTCTCAAGTACTCATGCCCAAGTTCCAGCCCTTGAGTCTGAAGTCATTGAAGTTGTTGCTGTTGTTCGCTGTCCGCCGAGCCTAACTTGCTTCAGGCCCAAACAATGAGTCCAACTTCGTTTCCTTTATCGCTTATATAAATTTGTTGTTGTTTCTATGTGTATACAACACTGATAATATTGAGTGAATGGTTTTTCTCTTTTATTTCTTTGAATTACTTTAGAAACCTAGACAAGTTAAAAAACCGTAAGTAACTAAAAAAAAGAATTACTTTCTCTTATATTAGTTGACTAACTTCAACATGTTTAAATCACTTTTGCTATACAGTTTCACTTTCATACTAACCATTTGTATGGAATTTTTGAAGTTCAAAACAGATTTGAAAAGTTGACGATCCTCTTTCGTTTTAAAAGCCCAGAATCGAGCAAATAATTTAAAAATCAAGTTTTTCCTACAAACCCAGCGGATACAGTCGTGATCAAAGAACTTCAAATGATTTTCTTCTAAGCTTTTATACAAGATTTAAATCATTCCTTAAGGTATATCTAAAGTTTATTTTTCTAATAACCCTTACTTTACTAAGGTTACACAAACAACCATTTTGTTTTAAAAGTAAAGTATATTTATACACAAAGATTACAAGTAAAGCATTATTAGTCTACTTTCCAAAGTTCTTTCAATCACACAAATATGATAACTTTTCAAAGCTTTTACAAATAAAACCTGCATTTTCTTTTCAAAATACATATACTATCTTCCTTTCAAAATTACAAGTTTTAGAAATGACATAGGGTAAGCTATACACTCTTAAGCACTAACCAAGTAGAATATAAACATTTAATTCCCTAAATCTAGTCTAATTCCTTTGGATATATCTTAGGTAGATTTTAGGGGGTGTCTAACACCTTCCCCTTAGAAGAATAAGAACCCTTACCCAAATCTCACTGGTTAGCATATCAATGGGACAATGATTTAAAATTTAATAGGTATCCTAGTATACCTTTAAATATTAGGTGCCGACTCTATTTCAACATCAATAGGGAAACCACTATTTGAATCTTGTTTTGACTCTTGCAAAATAAGGTTCAACAACATGACGACTCTGCTGGGGATTACACGTAGGTTCTAACCTTAGCAGACTTAGACTAGATTTGAAATTTAGGAATATTTGTTTATATGCTACTTTAAGTGTTCTTGATTTTTTGCAAATATGTGCTTATTTGTTCAGCATGTATTTATCTGCCTGCTTTAATGTTAACACTGTTATCCCATTATTTACTATCGCTTTATATACACTGTCATCACACTATTTCCTATCGAGTCTTGGTCGTACACTATCACACAGAATGGCACACGAGGATTGTCTTTTACACCCCTCTGAACATTCTTTCAAAATTCTTTTTGTCTCAGAGAATGGCTTTGCCTGGTCAATTGACATAACATCTCGCAGTATTCAGTCCAACTCCAAGAATTATGAAAATACTCTACTCTAGCATACATAGGTCATACTACATAAACCTTAGGTGAGTCAGTCTTTGGCATGGACACACAATTACAAAAGCCACCCTAATGTCAATGGGTCATGCACCCAAAGACATGACGTTTGTGGAACGACAAACCAATCCTGATGAGACACTAAAGATCTGGAATAAACACTTGTCAAACCTCATTCTTCACCTCTTGAGAATGGAAATCAACTAGAACATCCCCAAAATCAATATGGTCATGGGAGCACCGCATAAGATGAAACAATATGGAAGAACATCCGCCAAGACCATGGAGGTGAGATCAGGATGCACTTAGGAGCATTGACTACTTTACTAAATATCCGGGCCGATAAGGTTCTTACCAGGTTGCTGATAGAATTCTGGGATCCAGCCAAAGTGGTTTTCAAGTTCGTTGACTGTGAATTGGTGCCAATGCTAGAAGAGGTCACTAGCTTCACAGAGCTGCCGTTTGCTGGAAGGAAGCCGATACTGCCAGCTACCATGCTTGGGTACAGGTTTCTCGATGCTTTGGGTTTGGCAAGTAGCCGGAGTCTGAGGAACATTAAAGATGGATGGGTGAGCTTAGATCAATTGTTTGACAAGTTTGGACAACNCACTCCTCGGGATTCACAAGACCCTTGTGAACTCTAAAGTGCCAGGGATCCAAAGGGTGTCTTGCCCATAAATGAAATTTTACCTTAAGCTCTTAACCATTGATATTTATTAATCTCTTTAGGGTTAATATTAAATGAAAGAAAGGCTTCACTATAAATTTCTCTTTTTTGACATTACATTAATTCTATTATATAGTTAATCGCAAGCATTTGTTATAGTTTCATTTGGGCCTTATGTTGACCTTATCTGTATTTAAGTATTATATTGGGCCTTATTACTAATGTCTGTCTTTATATTCTATACTTGTAACTGAACTGGGCATGCTGAGTTCTCAAGTACTCATGCCCAAGTTCCAGCCCTTGAGTCTGAAGTCATTGAAGTTGTTGCTGTTGTTCGCTGTCCGCCGAGCCTAACTTGCTTCAGTCCCAAACAATGAGTCCAACTTCGTTTCCTTTATCGCTTATATAAATTTGTTGTTGTTTCTATGTGTATACAACACTGATAATATTGAGTGAATGGTTTTTCTCTTTTATTTCTTTGAATTACTTTAGAAACCTAGACAAGTTAAAAAACCGTAAGTAACTAAAAAAAAGAATTACTTTCTCTTATATTAGTTGACTAACTTCAACATGTTTAAATCACTTTTGCTATACAGTTTCACTTTCATACTAACCATTTGTATGGAATTTTTGAAGTTCAAAACAGATTTGAAAAGTTGACGATCCTCTTTCGTTTTAAAAGCCCAGAATCGAGCAAATAATTTAAAAATCAAGTTTTTCCTACAAACCCAGCGGATACAGTCGTGATCAAAGAACTTCAAATGATTTTCTTCTAAGCTTTTATACAAGATTTAAATC
>AWOL01S0053172.1:9541-25685 GCA_000715115.1 Nicotiana otophora
ATTTTTAACTCTGCCTAGATCTTCTTGAAGCTGTTTGTTTCTTTCAAGTTTAGCACACAGACTAGATTTCACAGATTTGAGTTCATTTTCAAGGTTAATGTGTGCCTCACTTGTAACTTCCTTTCCCTTTTGGATAATCCCAGAACTGTTTCCCCTTTTTAATTCCTCTATTGTTTCTTTTAGGTCCATGACAACTACCAACAAGTCATCTCTCTCATTTTCTATGTTTTTAATTTTTTTTGTTAGAACATCCTTTTCCTTTTTTAGAACCTCGATGGTTTCTTTTAGGTCAACCACTACGACTTTCAGATCATCTCTCACATTTTCTACCTCCCCTAGTTCCACAGTTAATGTATTTTTATCAATTATAAGACTGTGATAAGCATCAATTAAAATATTTGCCAAAGATATAAGCTTTTTCTGAGAGTAAGACTTCAAATTTCTTTAAACGCCTAGAAAGTTTACCTCATCATCATCATCGTCAGATTTTTCCATCAGGGCGAAGATAGAGTCATATTCAGCTGCTTTACTTTCAACTGCCATCATGGAGGTATCACCTTGTGCATCATCTTCTCCAGATTCGCTGGAAGAATCTCCCTATGCAGCAAGAGCTTATTTCACAACATTGTCAGCGACTTCTTTTATCTTGAATCTTTTGTCAGGAACTGGGTTCCTCTTGGCTGTTTTATCTGTGTTATTCTTGTACTAGTCTTGCTTGAGAAGAGGAAAGTCCTTGATGAAGTGTCCTGGATTTTCACATTTATGACATAAGTAAGTCATTCCCTCTTGGCTTGCTAGAGCTGTCCCTTTTTGGAATATCTTCATTCCTGCGAATCATTTTCTGAAATCGCTTTGTCAGGTAAGCCATATCAGCATCATCACCACTTGAGTCATCATTGTCAGCCTTTAGGACCAGGTTCTTCTCCTTATTGGGTTCTATTCTTTCATGGTCCTTCTTTTTCTTCATTTCACATGTCTTCAGATTTCTAATGAGTTCATCAATGGTTAGCTTTTGTAGATCCTTTGCCTCTATGATAGCATTGACCTTGATTTCCCCAAGAACCAGGTAGTACATTAAGTATTTTCCTGACAAGTTTATTCTATGGAATGATTTCTCCCAGAGAGTGAAGCTCATTGATGATGAAGGTGAATCGAGTGTGCATGTCTTGAATGGATTCAGCATCCTTCATCCTAAAGAGTTCATACTCAGTGGTGAGCATGTCGATATTCGACTGCTTGACTTGAGTTGTTCCTTCATGTGCTGTTTGGAGAGCTTTCCAGATCTCTTTGGCTGACTCACAGGCAGAGATCCTGTTGTATTCGTCTAGTCCAATACCACATACGAGGATCTTTTTTGCTCGAAAGTTCTTCTTTATATATTTGCGGTTAGCATCGTTGTATTCCCTCCTTGTTTTGGGAACTATCATTGCTGGTTCGCTAGTGGTCTTCATAGGGACGAAGGGTCCATCGCAGATAACATCCTAGAGCTCTGAATCTTCTGCCATGATAAAGTCATGCATCCTTGTCTTCCACCATCCATAGTATTGTCCATTGAATCTTGGTGATCTGTAGGTTGATTGACCTTCTTCAAGGTTTGGTGGAGCAACTATTTGGATCATTTCTAGGTGTTAGCCTCATAGAAAGAACTTGCTCTGATACCAATTGATAGAACCTTAGGGTCCACCAAACTGTATAGAGAACCCAGTTCTCTATTAGTTCACATAGAATACACACAACAAGAGATAAGTAAATGACACAACATAGTTTTACATGAAAAATTCCCAGCTCACGGGATTAAAAATCACGACCTACACTCGTAGGATTTCAACTTAACTAACCGAGCAACTTTTGGATTACAACATATTGTAACCTAAGAATTAAACTCTTAATCCCTAACTCACTTGTAATAACTTTATTACAAGCCTCTTTGTAATAACTCTATTACAAAGCTCACAACTCGACTAACTCTAGTCAAGACACAAACACAAGGTTTATAGTTTAACAATTGGTTTCCTACAGAGTGCTTCTAGCTAAGCTAAGTAGGAATTACAAGTAAATCACTCTAACAAATGTGCAACATAACTAGGGACATATAATAACACAATGCTGGAAATTGGTCCTTCGTTATGTTGTTCTTTGTTCTTGAAGCCTTGAAGTCACTTGCAAGATAGCAACACACTTGACAGAGGATTTGATTAATTCTGGAATATGCAAGTGTGTGTTTTCTTCATTGCTTCATGTTAATAATATCCAAGTATATCACTTGGATAATGCAAGCAATATTCGGTACAAGGCATGTCCCAGAAGGTGGTTGCTGCACTGGTCACACTGTTGCGTGTGTGCAGAGGAACAGTTGCAACAACTTTACAGCTGTGAGCAGTTGACTGATACAGTCAGCAAGGGAACTGATGTCCGTCTGTTCCTTCTGTCGTCTTTGTGACTCTAATTGTTGGAACTTGTGTCTGACTTAAGATTTATTGTTTTTGAACACTTTGAGGATGTGTAACAGGTTGCCCATCTGGTTCTTATCATTAAGTTTGTTAGATCATCAAAACATAACAGGACACATATAACCTATCACTTGTGTTTTTTACTTTCTGCTTTACTTATTTCGCAACTGTAGTTTAAGGAACTCCTAGAAGAGCTAAATCCTTCTATAATCCAGTGCACGCAAATTGGACGCCACACAAATCATGTTTCCTCTGGCGTGATATTAAAGTACAAGACATTAGAACTCTTAAAATATTTGTGTGCATGTACTGGTAAGTGCAATTCTGACTGTGATGCTGGGAATATCTCCGTCTTAGACACCAGATAAGAATTGGTTCAATCTCGTCTTAGAAATGGGTGCTAAAAGAGTTGTATGTGGACCAGGAAATTTGTGTGGTGATTGGAAAAACCTACAACTAAAGCTGGTCACAACACATGCCGTTGACAAACTTTGCTTTCGTCCACTAAAAACAAATACAATATGCACTTTATCCTTTTGTCTTTTATTTTCATTTTCTAAAATTTTATTAAAAAATGTTGCTAAATGTCATAGAGGAATGGCATTGGCTATTATCAAGATTTTGGAGTTCGAATTTCGTAAAAAGCTACTTGTGATGTCCAATCTTTGATCTCATGTAGATATGGATTAGTGCCTACCAAATAAAATTTCATTTGAACAGGAATTGTTAACGGGAGTATTTATTTGCAAAGATAAGTGAGTGCATCAAATTTGAGCTACATATTTACATAAAAGGAAAAATTGGAAAAAAGCTAGTTTTAATTGTTGGACTCTAATGGCGAGAACAAGACAGTGTTACAATGAAGAAGAAGGTGGAATGTGGGGAAGGTGAAAAAGTGGGATTTTAAGAGGTTTCACGCTTTCAAATTTGAGTGAAAGATACACACTTCATCATGTCTAAAGATTCACGAGATATGCTTCTACCAACAAAATTTGTCTATATAATTACTTGACGGGCAGAGCTAGAAGTCCGGCTACGGGTTCGGTTGAACTCACTAGCTTTTGTTTATATTAAAAAATTTATTAAATATGAATAAGTATTAAATTTAGAACCCATTTGTTAGTATTTGACGTTGTCGTTCTAAAATTCAGAACTCATAAAATTAAAATTCTAGTTCCGCCTATGATCTACGGTGATACAAATTTAAAAGATCTATCAATGTGCTTCGCCTATTTTAAACTGTTAGCAAGAGGCACGCTAATCATTCATAAAGTCTCTTGTTGATAACATTGAATTTACTAGAGTCGTATCAAAGTCAACTCAGTGGACAAATCAACTACACTAATATCATAATCTATTAGCTTTATTCTTCTTCTTTTTTTTGCTTATCTCTTATATTTTCTAATGAAAAAGATTTTTTGATATATCTTAATTAATAATAAATATTTGTCACGGTCTACCGCAACTAATTTTAATTAAGGAAAAAGACACAAAAATAACCTTGTAGTATTCGAAATTGATCAATTATAACTTCCGTTTAAACTTGAGTCCAAAAATGACCTTGCCGTTATAAAATGGGTCTTGTGTTATTCGAAATGGATCAATTATAACCATTGTTTAAATTTGAGCCCACCAATGACCCTGCCACTAAAGAATGGGTCTAATACTGTTATTTCTCTCAGTTAGTAATGATTAGGGGTGTAAAATGGATATTTAAAAACCGACAGAACCGTGTCGAACCAATTTTTAGGTTTCTTTTAATAAACCGTAGGTCTTTATATAAATCTATAACTGTACCGATAATTAGGGTATGTTTTTTATTTTATAAAAATAAACCGAAAAAATATCGAATCGTACCGAATAAATTTACATGTGAATATATGATTCACATGTAAATATATTCCTGATGGGCCTAAATTAAAAGAAACCTAAAAATTGGTTCGGCACGGTTCTGTCGGTTTTTAAATATTCATTTTACACCTCTAATCATTACTAACTGAGAGAAATAGCAGTAGTAGACCCATTCTTTAATGGCAGAGTCATTGGTGAGCTCAAATTTAAATGAGAGTTATAATTGATCATTTTCGAATAACACAAGGGCATTATTAGACTCATTCTATAACGGCAAGGTCATTTTTGGACTCAAGTTTAAACGGAGTTATAATTGATCATTTTCGAATAACACAAGGGCATTATTAGACTCATTCTATAACGGCAAGGTCATTTTTGGACTCAAGTTTAAACGGAGTTATAATTGATCATTTTCGAATAACACAAGGGCATTATTAGACTCATTCTATAACGGCAAGGTCATTTTTGGACTCAAGTTTAAACGGAGTTATAATTGATCATTTTCGAATAACACAAGGGCATTATTAGACTCATTCTATAACGGCAAGGTCATTTTTGGACTCAAGTTTAAACGGAGTTATAATTGATCAATTTCGAATACCACAAATTCATTTTTGAGCTTCTTCCCTTTAATTAATAGGTGGTGTTGTCAATAGATTCGTATTTTCTGATATTATTGCACCATTTCAAACGTTGGACCACATAACTTGTATATATTTCTAGTTTCATATAGCACTTAATTTCAATTTAAGGAAATCATATATAATACAAATTAAATAGAAAAATAAAGAAGATCAACCTGGCAACCTCTCATTAGTAGAAGGGGGCCTCAGTGAAAAAGGACGACAGAGATATGATATGTGCATCTGGGAAGAGGAATGGGACTAATTAGTTATCTATATATATATTTTTCATTATCAATATAATTTTAATGTGTTGTAGCACGTTAGTTGCATCACTTTTCAGATTATCAATCCTATTTTTTATGATCTAATAATATAACATAAAAATTATAGTGTGAGTGCATGCATAGTGTGACCACACACATCTATTACATCCCTATATTTGTGTTGAAGTACTACGTTTTATTCCTTTTAAAACTTAGCTAGTAAAGTAAATTTAGGTTCTACCAAAAGTACGAGTTTAATTAGGTAGGAAGATTTCGATCTCAGCTTGTAATATTTAGGCCCATCGGGAAAAATTATAGCCCGTTTGGCCAAATTTTTTTTTTAGCTAAAAGTTTTTTTTTTTTTTTAAATTAAGGTATTTGGCTAAACTTTTAGAATAAAAAAAGTGCTTTTAAGTAGGAGCAAAAGTGCAGTTTCTGAGAAGCAAAAGAAGTAGTTTCTCCCCAAAAATACTTTGTTGAAAAACTTTTTTAAAAAAAATACACTTAAAAATATTTTTTAAAAGCTTGGTCAAACATTAATTGTTGCTCAAAAGTATTTTTAATTAATTAGTCAAACACAAAATTATTTCTTACTAAAAGTACTTTTTTAAAAATACTTTAAAAAAAATATTTTTCAAAATATATAAATTTAAAAAGTTTAACCAAACAGATTATTATTAGCGCTTAAGTGCGACGTTACCTAGTTATTGATATTATGCATCCATTTAACCAAGAAAAAAAGGGTCGATCCATTTTGTCCTAATATAATGGTGTCATATACTTTACCTAACAAAACAGACGTACGTAGCACTTTTCACATATCAGCATAGCTACCAAATTCCATATCGCACTTTGATTATGGAGTACACTAGTTATCATTAAATTACTTTATCCTTTAGGGCTAAGGGTTTGTTTGGCAACCCGCCCCGTAAATGCTGTAACCCACCCTGCGCCGCACCGGCACTGCCCCATTGTGAGAAAGAGGTATGACACAAAATATTTTTCTCTTTTTATTTCAATTCAGATTATTTTTATTTATCTCGATCTGTTTTTGATAATTAAGAAAGGAGCACAGATCTATAGTGACGTATGTGTTCACCTGGATCAAATAGTTTTTGTTCAGATTATGTATAATAAAAATATTTACTAAATATTTGACTATAATACTCAAGTACTACTGTATATTAACTTGAAGTTATTGTAGCGTAGGAACCTATAATCCGTAAATTTTGGATTTTTCTTTATTTGCAAGGGCACACAAAGGTGCCATCAAATAGAAAGAGCTGTACAAGTGAGATACTTGCGGAGTCCAACATATCATATCGTAACTTTAATACTATATGTTTCTAATGCTGCCACGTTAAAATGGATGGAACACAGCTTCAGCAAATTAGGAGAACTCCAGCAATGTTTTTAGCAAAGAGAAACCCCCCTTTTCAAGTTTCATCAAAGAGAGATCATGTTTTCTCTAAAACTAATTAATTTTATATACAACAACAACCCGGTATAATTTCACTAGTGGGGTCTGGGGAGGGTAGTGTGTACGCAGACCTTACCCCTACCTTGGGGTAGAGAGGCTGTTTCCAAATAACCCTCGGCATCCTTTCCTCCAAGAACTCCCCACCTTGTTCTTGGGGTGATTCGAACTCACAACCTCTTGGTTGGAAGTGGAGGGTGCTTACCATCAGAGCAACCCACCTTGTCATTAATTTTATATGAATAAGTAAAAGATGAGAAGATGAGTGTACGCGGGTGTGGTGCGGGTTAAAATATGTTTTTGTTAAATTTAGGCGGGTGCAGGGTGGGATTCCAAATCTTACTACTTTTTGTTGAATTTGGGGGATCTCTCATTCTTTTGCAGATCGTGCTTCCACTTCCCATTCTGCTGTGCCAACTATGCCTAATATTTTAGAGAAAAATATAATTCTTGGGGACTTCTCAAAGTTAATAGAGACTGCATTTCAATAGTGAATCACCAACGTAGGAGGAGTAATTTTTTAACATCATCTCAAACTAAGAAAGAAGCCAACATAATTCTGCATATATCTGATTAGCACATTCAATCCTTCACAAGTAAATCACTTGACTGATGTATACGGTCGAAACCGATTTCGGCATTCGTCCGACTGGTCGAGATGGGAGCATAATGGACCGAAGAGCGTCTTCATAATTTCGGGATAAGATCCGAAGTCGGGTTGCCGAGCTTTGAGTTTCAGGGACCGATCAATACTGAGCTCGAAGTCATTATCGAGCTCGAATTCAAATCGAACCATGATGCGAAGCAACGTTATCGAGCTTGAGAGCCAAAGACCGACCAATGCTGAGCTCGAATCAATATCGGGCCCCGAGTCAAAATCAAGTTCGAATCAATATCGAGCTCGATTCAGTATCGAGCTCGAGTAAATATCGAGCCTATAGACAAGAGCCGTTACAGCCGCACTGAGGGAGAGAATCTCGACAGGAAAAAATGAAAAGTTGATTTATCATGGTTCCCCACTATGTATTTTTAAATATATCTAAAGTAGGATCCTCCCACTATAAGAAGGATGGTTATTATCTCTGTAAAGGGACAACTATTGAAGCATTAAAAACACCATAACTCAGATACTGTGATATGCTCCATATGGAGAGATTACCATTTTAAGCTTTATACATTATTTTCATCTGGCTTATTCATAAATCATCCTCCCTTAAACCTCGTTAGTATTTTCATTCTTGACAGTCAATACTCGATATTTCCGCTTATACAATTTGTATCAAGATATACCACGTACCTTTAGAACTACGTACAAATTCAACTCTATCCTGTTTTTCGTGTAAACAGTTTGGCGCCCACCGTGGGGCTAAGGATAACAGTGGTTATTTGATATGAATCTGCAAAACACACCATTTTACGTTTGTTGTTGAAAGTATCTTTGATTTCGGGTTAGCAACAACGAACTCTCAATTAATGGCCTTACCTATCGACAACGAAGCTAGCCTTCAAGGTGAGAATAACAACTTGACGCCCAGGGCCAAAAGGCCATTTGTCAATATCGTTGGGGCTCGAGTCGAAGTACTATTAGAAGTTAATTCGCATGTAGCCATTGAGGCAACCCAACATTCTGAACCTGAAAATAGCATTCATGATGGTACTCGATCTGCAGCTCGAGACACCCATAACGTTGAGGAAAACATAATCAGCTTGCGTATGATTTTCGAAATTTTGCAAGCTCAACGGGTAGCGATAGCTCAGTTGCATAGTCAAACCCAGATACCGAGCAGGATGGAGCCCAGTCCACCCCGAGAAGTGACCCACAGAACTAAGCCGGCTATAGTAAGGTCAAATGAACAAGAATCAGGGACTAATCCCGAAATTACTAAGATGTTCGAAGAATTGACCAAACGAATAGAATCAGGAGAAAGGAGGATCGAGAGAAACGACAAAAAGGTGGAAACGTATAACTCCAGGGTCGATCAGATCCCGGGGGCACCACCAGTGTTAAAAGGTTTGGATTCCAAAAACTTCGTGCAAAAGCCTTTTCCACCAAGTGCAGCCCCAAAACCGATCCCCAAATAATTCCGCATGCCTGATATTCCTAAATATAATGGAACGAACGACTCCAACAAACATGTCACCTCTTATACATGTGCCATTAAAGGGAATGGCCTAGAAGATGATGAGATCGAATATGTACTGTTAAAAATATTCGGAGAGACCCTTTCGAAGGGAGAAATGATTTGGTATCACAACCTGCCACCAAACTCCATCGACTCATTCGCCATGTTGGCAGATTCTTTCGTAAAGGCACACGCAGGGGCCATAAAGGTCGCAACGAGGAAATCAGACCTTTTCAATGTAAGGCAAATGGGTAATGAAATGCTGAGAGAATTCGTGTCCCGATTTCAAATAGAACGCATGAAATTACCACCGGCCACAGATGATTGGGCCGTTCAAGCTTCACCCAAGAGTTGAACGAGCGGAGTTCGATAGCATCACGTCAGTTGAAACAAAGTTTGATCGAGTATCCGTCCGTAACCTGGGTAGATGTGCACAACCGATATCAATCGAAGATCAGGGTCGAAGACGACCAACTAGGGGCCCCTTCCGGTTCAGTATATCCAAACAGGTCGGTAGTCAAAAACCAGAGGGACATCGATAGGAAGCCAAGGTCGAACAAAGATCGATATCAACCATATACCGTAGATCGAAGAAATAATGGTTCAGGACGCAATTCCACCCGGAACAATCAAAGAAGTAATCAAGGACAGAGTTCTCGGGGACTTATGAGCAAAAGTGGTTTTGACAAGTATGTCGATCCCGCAGAGGCACCTCGGTTATCAGAATATAACTTTAGCATTGATGCATCGGGCATTGTATCAGCAATCGGAAGGATCAAAGATACTAGGTGGCCCAGACCCATACAGACTGATCCTTCCCAAAGAAACCCAAATTTGATGTGCAAGTATCATGGCACGCATGGTCATAAGACCGAGGATTGCAGACAATTAAGGGAGGAAGTATCCCATCTATTCAATGAGGGCCACCTTCGAGAGTTCCTTAGAGATCGAGCCAACAATCATTTCAGAGAAAGAGACGCCAATAGAAAAAATGAACATGTGGAACCCCAACATGTCATTCATATGATCGTCGGTGGGGTCGACGTTCCACAGGGACCCATGTTCAAACACACTAAGGTATCAACCACTAGGGAAAAATGAACCTGAGACTGTGCCCGAAGGCACTTTGTCATTCAACAACGAAGAAGCAAAAGGCATTTCTCAGCCTCACAACGACGCTTTGGTAATTTCTATCTTATTAAGTAAAGTTCAAGTTAAGCGTGTTTTAGTGGATCCAGGTAGTTCGATGAATTTCATCCGATCGAGGGTCGTGGAACATCTCGGCCTACAAGATCAAATCGTACCTGCAGCTCGGGTTTTAAACGGCTTCAATAGGCCAGTGAAACAACTAAAGGGGAAATTATTCTACCAGTGAATGTGGATAGAACAATTCAAGACACCAAGTTCCACGTAATCGAGGGTGACATGAGATACAATGCACCGCTCGGAAGACCTTGGATCCACAATATGAGGGCAGTCCCTTCGACCCTCCACCAAGTGATGAAATTCCCGACGTCGGACGGTGTAAATACAATATATGGGGAATAGTATGTTGCAAAGGAAATGTTTGCGGTCGATGAGGTAACATCGATATCGACACTATCAACCTTGGAAAGGTCGAGCATCAAAGGAAAAGAGGAAGTCAAATAGCAATCACAACCATCAACCTCGACCGAATCGGGGAAGCAGGAGATAGAAGAAGAAGAGGAGGACTTTCTGACCCCTCGAACTTTTATTGTTCCCGAAGATTCTGATGCCCCCAAATCAATGGTCGAAGAGCTGGAACAGGTTATATTGATCAAGTACCGGCCCGAGTGAAAGGTATACCTGGGAACGGGATTAACCCCCTAACTCATGAAAAGGCTTATTCAATTCCTTATTGATAACATAGATTATTTTTCTTGGTCCTATTTAGACATGACAAGGATCCCACCGGAGATAACGACGCATCAGTTAAGCCTGAACCACGGGTTCAAACCGGTGAAGCAAAAGAAGAGACCCCAGTCCGAGATAAAGCACGCATTCATAAAGGATGAGGTAACTAAACTTCTCAAAATAGGATCCATTCGGGAGGTGAAATATCCTGAATGGTTAGCCAATGTAGATTATAAGGATTTAAACAAGGCATGCCCCAAAGATTCTTTTCCACTGCCTAACATCGGTCGCATGATCGATGCCACGACCGTCCACGAAATCTTTAGTTTTCTCGATGCCTATTCCGGGTACAATCAAATCCAAATGAACCCGGAGGACCGAGAAAAGACTTAATTTATCACCAGGTATGGAACCTATTATTATAAGGTAATTCCCTTCGGGCTAAATAATGCAGGAGCTACTTACCAATGCCTAGTAAATAAAATGTTCGAATAACAAATAGGTAAATCAATGGAAGTTTATATTGACCACATGCTAGTTAAGTTCCTACTCGCAGAGAACCATTTGGTTCATTTGCAGGAAACGTTTGAGATTTTAAGGAAATACAACATGAATCTCAACCCTGAGAAATGTGCTTTCGGGGTCGGTTCGGGCAAGTTCCTTGGCTTCATGGTATCGAATCGGGGGATCGAGATCAACCCCGATAAAATCAAGGACATCGAAGACATCATCATTGTGGACAGTGTAAAAGCCGTGCAGAAGCTAACCGGACGGATAGATCCCTTAGGCCGATTCATTTCGAGGTTGTCGGATCGAAGCCACCGATTTTTCTATCTACTCAAAAAGAAGAACGATTTTGCCTGGACCCCAGAATGCCAACAGGCATTAGAAGAATTGAAGCGATACCTATCGAGCCCACCACTGCTTCACACTCTAAAGGTAGGTGAGAAACTTTACTTGTACTTGGCAGTATTGGAAATAGCGGTAAGTGGTGTCCTAGTTCGAGAAGAGCAAGGTACGCAATTTCCCGTTTATTATATAAGTCGAACCTTAAGGGAAGCAGAAACTAGGTATGCTCACTTAGAGAAATTGGCACTTGCACTGATAAGTGCCTCTAGAAGTTAAGACCATATTTTTAATGTCACCCCATATGCATATTAACCATTTACCCACTACGGAATATTTTGATCAAGCCCGAACTATCAGGTCGATTGGCCAAATGGGCCGTCAAACTCAGTGGGTACGATATCGAATATCAACCCCGGACGGCCATCAAGTGTTAAATTTTAGCGGAATTCGTAGCTGATTTCACGCCAACCCTCATACCCGAAGTGGAAAAGGAACTCTTGTTAAAATCGGGTACATCATCGGGGTTATGGACCCTCTTCACAGACGGTGCTTCGAATGTGAAGGGGTCCGGGCTAGGCATCGTTTTGAAGCCTCCCACGAGTAGCACTATTAGGAAATCTATCAAAACTTCTAGGTTGACTAACAATGAGGCCAAGTACGAGGCCATGATTACAGGTCTCGAACTAGCCAAAAGCTTGGGAGCAGAAGTCATTGAAGCCAAGTGTGACTCTTTACTGTTGGTAAATCAAGTAAACAAAACCTTCGAAGTTCGAGAGGATAGAATGCAAAAGTATTTGGACAAACTGCAGGTAACTTTGCACCGTTTCAACGGATGGACTTTACAGCATGTACCTCGAGAACAAAACAATGAGGCCGATGCACTTGTAAATTTGGGGTCGTCGGTTGAGGAAGATAAAATCATCTCAGGGACTGTCATTTAACTCTCGAAATCCGTGATCGAGGAAGGTCATGCCGAGATAAACTCTACAAGCTTAACCTGGGATTGTAGGAATAAATATATTGAATACTTGAAGAACAAAAAGCTCCCATCGGACCCTAAAGAGTCAAGGACCCTACAAACCAAAGCTCCTCGATTCACATTAGTTGAAGATGAAACGTTATATAGAAAGACATTTGATGGACCGTTGGCAGTATGCTTAGGACCAGGAGATACCAATTATGTTTTATGAGAGGTCCATGAAGGCACTTGTGGGAACCACTCTGGCGCCGAATCACTGGTTCACAAAATCATTAGAGCAAGATACTACTGGGATATCATGGAAAAAGACACTAAAGTGTTTGTTCAAAAATGTGATAAATGCCAAAGGTTTGCACCGATGATCCATCGTCCAGGAGAACAACTTCATTCAGTCATATCCCAATGGCCATTCATGAAATGGGGGATGGACATCGTCGGCCCTCTACCGTCGACCCCAAGTAAAGCTAAGTTCATTTTATTTATGACTAACTATTTCTCTATATGGGTTGAAGTACAAGCGTTCAAGAAAGTGAGAGAGAAAGAGGTTATAGACTTCATCTGTGATCACATCGTATGTCGATTTGAGATACCCGCCGAATTAGTGTGTGACAATGGAAAAATATTTATCGGCAACAAGGTGACGAAATTCCTCGAAGACCATAAAATTAAAAGGATATTAACAACGCCATACCACCCTAGTGGGAACGGACAGAAATAATCGACGAACAAAACTATCATTCAAAACATAAAGAAAAGGTTGAACGGCGTTAAAGGGAAATGGAGAGAAATTTTACCCGAATTCCTTTGGGCATATCGAACAACATCAGATTCCAGTACGGGGGCAACCCTATTCTCCTTAGTATGTAGTTCTGAGGCCTTGATTCCAGTCGAAGTCGGGGAACCCAGTGCGAGGTTTCGGCATACAATGTAAGAGTCAAATCACGAGACTATGAATACTAGCCTCGAATTATTGGATGAAAAGCAAGGAACCACTCTCGTCCGATTGGCTGCCCAAAATCAACGGATCGAAAGATACTATAATCGAAGAACCAATCTTCGCCATTTTAAAATCGGGGACTTAGTGCTAAGGAAAGTCACCCTCAACACCCGAAATCCAAATGAAGGAAAACTGGGTCCAAACTGGAAAGGACTATATCGGGTACTCGGAATCGTTGGTAAAGGATCCTACAAGCTCGGTGTTTTAAACGGCAAACAACTACCAAGCAATTGGAACGTGTCACACCTAAAACGATACTACTGTTAAGGTATGGCTCTTCCATGTTCGTTTATATTTCGAAACTAACCCTTGCAGGAGTTCGACCAAGAACAGGAATGGGTTATTCAACACAAAGCCTTATGCCTGAAAGCACATGCTGCACTCTTTTTCCCTTAGACCGGTTTTATCCCAGATGGCTTTTTCGGCAAGGTTTTTAATGAGGCAACCATTGATCATGATAACTTAAAACAATTCAAAAGTATCTGAGGCCTCTTTACAATCAACCTCGAATACTATGGGGCGTTACCCTCAAATATGTCAAGTTCATATGTCAAGTTCGATGCAAGGAAGTTACTTCATAACAACAGGGTTTTGATAGGAACAATTGTAAGATCCAAATGGTCAAAACGAACCATGCTCGTGAAGTTTGCTCAATTCCATGCTCGTGTAGTTTGCTCAATCCCTGGTACAAAACATGAACACATGTATAACGACATAAAGAGAAATTTCTTCTTTACCGATATCTCACGTCTCAGAACCCATCCGCTATATCATGATCTATTACGCAAACATGCTTAAGGGCCGGCACTACCCCATAAATATGTCACGACCCGAAATTTCCCACCAACGCGACCCTGATGGCGCCTAATATTTCACTTGCTAGGCAAGCCAATGTTAGAGAATTATTAAACCAATTCCTTATTCCCATTCAATAATTAACAATAATTAGCTAAGATGAAATATAATAAGTGCGAAAGATCATAAAACTGTATTAATTACTACTACCCGAATCTGAAGTCATAATTCTCGAGCATTCTAGAATTTACTACAAGTAATAGTCTGAAAGAAATACAATTGTCTGAATGAAAGAAACATTAGAACAGAAAAGATAGATGGGGACTTCAAGGTCTGTGAACACCGACAGAACTACCTTGAGTCTCCGAACAGCGGACCAATAGCAAAATATCGATCAACCATAGCCAGTATCAAAATCTGCACAGAAAGTGCAGAGTGCAGTATCAGTACAACCGATCCCATGTACTAGTAAGTGTCGAGCCTAACCTTGACGAAGTAGTGACGAGGCTAAGGCAAGTCACATACAAATCAACCTGTACAATATAACAGTGTATATACAAATAACAAAAATGAAGAACTAAACAAAAAATGTCGGGAGGGAAACATACTGAGGGGGATGCAAGACAAAGAACTACTACAGAATGATCACCAGAGCAGTCAATACCAGGAATCAACAGGAATAGTGAATACAGTAAGGAAAAATGCACAGCATCACCCTTCGTACTTTTACTCTCAATCTTACCATAAAATAAATAGAAACGGCACGACATCACCCTTCGTGTATTAACTCTCATATCATGGCATGACATCACCCTTCGTGCATTAACACTCACAATATGGTACGACATCACTCTCCGTGCATTAATACTCACAATATGGCACGACATCACCCTTCGTGCATTAACACTCACAATATGGCACGACATTACCCTTCGTACATTAACACTCACAATATAGCACGGTATCACCCTTCGTGTATTAACACTCTCCCTTACCATAATGCAATACATATATAACAACAGGGAGATCAAATAACAAGTACAAACCTTACTTCAATATTTGGTTCCATAACATCAATCTCAACTTTTAAATAAAAACTCAATTATCACCAGAAAAATCCGTAAATATGATAAGAACGATAAATTGAACAATACTAGTATAACACATAGCAATTAGGCATAGGAATGATACAATATAAGAAAAAAATGAGAAAACATGGAAAACAGATAAATTGGCGGCGCATAATTACTCGTCACCTGACATATACGCCGCTCACATGAATTTCACTTAGAAAATAATCTAAGGTTCCTAATTCCCTCAAGTCAGGGTTAGACACAACACTTATCTCCTCCAAAGGTCACTTAATTCTCAATCACAGCTTTTTCCTTTGGAATTCACCTCCAAACCACACTTATCTATTCAAAATGACTCAATAAAATCAAATATTGCTTAATAAATCAATTATATTGCATAAATTAAATTTTCCAAATTTTCCTCCAAAAAGTTAAAAAATCAACCCCGGGCCCGCTTAGTCAAAACCCAAGGTTCGGACCAAAATCCTTTTACCCATTCACCCCTGAGACCGAATATGTAATTAGTTTTGGAATTCGACCTCAAATTGGGGTCTAAATCCTCAAATTTCGAAATTCCTAAGTTTTACCCAAAAATCCTAATTTCACCATAAACATTCTAGATTCTAGGTTGAAATCTTGTTATAAGATGTAAAAGATTGAAAGAAAAGAGTTAGGAATCACTTACCTAGGATTTGGGGAAGATTTGATCTTTGAAAAATTGCTTCTTAAGGTTTAGGGTTTTGAAAATATGAAGAATGAATGAAAAATCCCGTCTAAGCCCCTTTT